>JAWWNH010000281.1:0-2500 GCA_034641385.1 Darevskia mixta
GTCCACAACCTCTGGAGGGAGTCTGTTCCACTGCCAAACAGCTCTTACTGTCGGGAAGTTTTTCCTGATCTTTAGTCGGAATCTCCTTTCTTGTAACTTGAAGCCATTGATTCGATATAAAGAATATTAAGATATTTGAAGATGGCTATCATATCTCCTCTCAGTCTCCTCTCTACCAGACTAAACATACTCAGCTCCTTCAACCTTTCCTCATAAGCTTTGTTTCCAGACCCTTGATCATCTTGGCATAGCTGTCAACTTTCGGATTTGAAAATAAGGGATGGCGCAGAGGGTGGTGCAATGGCACCAAGTAGGCTCACCACCCTGCGCTCCAGAGGCTGCGTGCGAACGGGTGAGCGAAAGAGCGAGCGCGTAGACGGCAGGCAGGCTGTCTGTCTGGTTGGGTGTGAGGGTCTGGCTGCACAAGGCATGCAAGCTCCGCCCCCAGTCGGTCTCAGACTCCTTATTGGCAGCCGAGCAACGCAGCTGAGGAGCCTCCCTGGCCGGCAGGGAGGGAGAGGAGCTGCTTCCTTTGAAATCCGGGAAATTTAAGGGATATCAACAATCCGGGATAGCAGCGGGAACGGCATTGAAATAAGGGAGTTTCCCGCAAAAAAAGGGAGGGTTGACAGCTATGCATCTTGGTTGCCTTCCTTTGCACATGTTCCAGCTTGTCAACACCCTTCTTTAATTGTGGTGTCCAGAACTGGACACTTGGTTGCCACAAGCCACATAAACATCCCGAACTGAGCCCTGACCAGTTTTCTACACGTCTGTCTGGCACGACACAGCTCCTTCTCATGTTGACAGGGGAGTTAGACGATTCCATCGCTGTGTCAGTGGCAATCAATCAATACAGTGCATATGTATGTGAGCATGTTCACATTTTAGCACTGGGCAGAACAAATGCTTAACAAGGGATGGAACGATGCAAGAAATAATTCTTGCCCCCTCTAGCAACCACAAACCCACACTTACAGCCCAGCACCAACCTGGCTGCTGTATTTTGGAAAATGGATACAATGGATAAATGAAGTGACGTAATTGAGTTGAATTGCACTCATAGGTACGATCGGAGTATACAATGGGGATTGATAGGAAGTCGGATGGGATTGGGATATCGACATGATATTTTGGAAATGAGCAAAAAATTTTTTTTCTTGTTTTCTTGTATATATGTCTGTATAGATTTTCTTGTTTACATGTTTGTATAGATTTGAACTTAGATGTAATATGAGATATGTAATATGTTGGGTATGATGTATCTGCATTGACTGTTTGTTCGGGACGAAAGGATCCGGATGTGGGGAGCAACAAAAAGAGGCAGACACAGTAATGTTTCTTTTGTCTTTCTTTCTTTTTATTTCTTATTTGTTAATTTTCATCTTTAAGTATTTATTTAAACCTTAGTTTTTTTATTCTTTAGTTAAAAGCAAGAGCAAAAGAATATTGTATATACGACGAATGAATTGTATATATGAAAATGAACAATAAAATATTGGTTTTTTTTGGGGGGGGGACAATTTGGAAGATTTGTCTGAGCCAGCCTTGCCCAATCTGGTGCCCTCCAGATGTGATTGGATTACAGCTCCCTTCAACTCTGACCATTGGTCATGCTGGCCGGGAGTTGAAGGGCCCGCCTGTAATCCAATCCACATCTCCGGAGAGCACCAGTTGGGAAAGGCTGGTCTGAGTCACCATTTGAGTCACCAACTCGTTTTACAATTTGGCATGGTGCTGCAAAGCTCAGGTAGCACATTACCTGAGTATCTGGGTGTTAGAACATTATCTAAAAACAGCAGCTGGCTTTCAATCCTCGAGGGCGCAAGTTATAATCAAGACATGAGAAAATAAATCGCAGTATCTCTCATCCTGTGGATTGGCTCTAAGACTGAGGACATCAGCAATGAAAGAGAATGCTTCTTAATGGATAAACATTGTCTTTAAAAGGAAAAATCCCCATTGTGAATATCCCTCTTTTGATGCTCCGGGGCATTATTGTTTGTCTTTTTATTGGGTGTTCTGTGGGAATTAACTACCAATGAAACTTCTATATAAAGCTGGAATGCGAGTGCTTTGATCCATTCAGTTGAGCTTCGGAGACTTTTTCGTTCTCTCATTGTAAAATGTGCACCACACCCCTGTACAGTATTGTTGTTTTTGCCCCACTGATGTGAACAATGCAAAAGTAATTCACTCGTGACTCCTCTTTGCAGGCTTTCTGGTGTGCTTGGGAGTGAGATCTGACTCCCCCACCACACACACTTCCTGTTTGATCCTGCTTGCCTATACGGACATAATCTTGCATATAAATATAATGGTCTCGAATGAACAATTGGGCAAAGCATTAGAGGAGAGTTATGTGACCTAAAACCACACATCAAGGCTGGATGGGCACAAATAACAAGCTGCTCAGAAAATTGTGGCTTGTAAGAAAATGAAATCCGAGATATTTCTGTTTTCCAAAATGCTATATTCATGATCATTTACCCCTTGCCTA
>JAWWNH010000281.1:5000-54479 GCA_034641385.1 Darevskia mixta
GGATTTTAATTATTTAATGGGACGACTTGGCGATCCCTAATTAATAGTTATTGACTAGTCTGTGGTAAAAACTCTTGTTAAAATGTGTCACTCAGGAATCTCCCCCATCTCCCCCAAACCTCCTAGTTCCCAGGGGAAAGTTACTACCCCTTCTAGCACTTATCGTAGATTCATAGAGTTGGATGGGGTTCCGAGGGTCATCTAGTCTAACCCCCTGCAATGCAGGAATCTCAACTGGATCCTACAACGGAATCCAACCAAACGTTGCTGTCTGGATGACAGGCTACTACTTGTGTAGGAGTCAAAATAAAAACCATGCAAGTCAAAATGAACAATGGGAGGGAGCTCTAAATACACAAGCGAATCTTACCTTTTTTTAATACAACACAGGGCTGGAATTAAAACTGAGGATCAAAGAAACATCATCTTGCTTTGTGTGAATAAAAAGCCGGATTTAAAGGGTGGCATTTGTGTAAAGACACATCACTTTAGCGTATTCATCTCTTGCCGATTGAATATCTAGGTTAATCAAAATTTATGATCCACTGAGTGATATTTAAAGGACCCAGTGGTGCATTTAATAACTAAACATACTTCCTAATTAGTGCTCGCTTCTTCTCTTAAGAAACGTTAGATATAAAGATGGGATGCTGTTGTCTTACAAGAGGATCTCTGCTGCTACAAGTAGTTCAATGCATATTTACCCTGGTGGTTTCTGTCGGTTGAATTCCAGATTTATTTATTTTTACCTGATGGAAGACAGACAAAATTGTATAGTTCAGTGATGGCTAACCTTGACACTCCATATGTTTTGGAACTACAACTCCCATCATCCCTAGCTAACAGGACCAGTGGTCAGGGATGATGGGAGTTGTAGTTCCAAAACATCTGGAGTGTCAAGGTTAGCCATCACTGGTATAGTTCATTATCCTCAATAGGCTGTAGATTGGTGTTCTAATTTTTAAGGACCTTTAACTACAACCTACAACGGGTAATTCGGGCAGCTGCAGTTGCCACGAAGAGCCGAAAAATACTCTTCCTACTGCTGGAGTATTAACTCCTTTGCAGCTAGTCATCATCTCAGAATCTTTCCTTTAAAAAAGAAAAGAAAAGAAAAACACATTGCCAAACAAACAACAGGAACAGTGTGAAACAATTGTTGCATGAACTATTGTTGAAACCCCCTCGATTCCTTAAGGACAGTGATGGCCAAACTTGGCCCTCCAGCTGTTTTGGAACTACAATTCCCATCATCCCTGACCACTGGTCCTGTTAGCTAGGGATGATGGGAGTTGTAGTCCCAAAACAGCTGGAGGGCCAAGTTTGGCCATCACTGCTTTAGGAGGAATAATAATAATAATAATAATAATAATAATAATAATAATAATAATAAATTTTTATTTATATCCCGCCCTTCCCGATTTAAAAACCGGGCTCAGGGCGGCTAACAACAAATATAAAACATTGATTAAGAACGACTTAAAAAAAAAAGCAGCTTAAAAACAGCATAAAATACAACATAAATGTCACATCGCCAGGACTAACTGGCCAAGTTAGTCCTGCTAGGGCCAGCAAGGAGACCAGGGAAGAGTTTAAATGTGGGGTCTCAGAAAGGGTTTCTTCATGGAAAAAGGGAAGGGAAAAAAGGAATGAAGGATCATGCTAAATTGAAGGCCAGGCGGAATAGCTCTGTCTTACGGGACCCAGGTGGCGCTGTGGGTTAAACCACAGAGCCTAGGGCTTGCTGATCAGAAGGTCGGCGGTTCGAATCCCTGCGACGGGCTGAGTACCCGTTGCTCGGTCCCAGCTCCTTCCCACCTAGCGGTTCAAAAGCACATCAAAGTGCACGTAGATAAATAGGAACCGCTCTGGCGGGAAGGTAAACGGCGTTTCCGTGAGCTGCTCTGATTCACCAGAAGCGGCTTAGTCATGCTGGCCACATGACCCGGAAGCTGTACATCGGCTCTCGGCCAATAAAGCAAGATGAGCGCCGCAACCCCAGAGTCGGACACGACTGGACCTAATGGTCAGGGGTCCCTCTACCCTCTACAGGCCCTGCGGAAGGAGATCAAGTCCTGCAGGGCCCTAGTCTCATGGGACAGAGCATTCCACCAGGTCGGAGCCATCACTGAAAAAGCCCTGGCCCTGGTGAAGGATAATCCAGCTTCTTTTGGGCCCAGGACCCTTAAGCTATTATTATTCATGGACCTTAGGGTCCTCTGCGGGACATACCAGAAGAGGCGGTCCCGTAAGTACGAGGGTCCTAGGCCGCATAGGGCTTTAAAGGTCAAAACCAGCACCTTAAACCTGACCCGGTACTCCACCAGGAGCCAGTGCAGCTGGTAGAGCACTGGGTGAATGTGCTCCCATGGCAAGGACCCCGTGAGGAGCCTCACTGCAGCATTCTGCACCCACTGGAGTTTCTGGGACAGTTTCAAGGGCAGCCCCGCATAGAGTGAGTTACAGTAGTCAAGCCTGGAGAGGACCGCCGCATGGATCACAATATATCATGGAACATCGATCACACGCAGTCTGCAGTCCGCTGGCAGTAGGAGTGCAATATGGGCATGCCTTTAAGTTAACATTTTATATTAAAAATCTGACAATTCCAAATTACCGAAGGCTATTTACAAAAGCCAGACTTAACGTCTTTCCTTCTGCAGTGTTGGATGGCAGATTGAGAAGAGTTCCATACCAGGACAGACTATGCTCATGTGCCCAAGACATTGACTCTATAAAACATATTTTGCTGCACTGTGTGAAATTCGAGCAAGCCAGGGAAGAACTGATATTACCCTTGCTAGTACCTTTCCCGGGAAAATCAGAGGCTTACTATGTCAGGTTCCTACTGGAAGACCGGATAAATGACAGAACATTAGCAGTGGCGAAGTTTTTATCAGTGGTTGCAAAAACCAATGATCCCTATTCCTAAGTCTGAACAAAATGCTTGTGTAACCTGAAGGCGGGCTGTTGAAATTGTGTATTGTTTTGTAATGAATTGTTGGGTCTCTGGACCGTAATAAAGATTTGATTTGATAGATAGATAGATAGATAGATAGATAGATAGATAGATAGATAGATCATGCTGGTACCAAGTTAATGGGTCCAGCTGTATACCATTGACCATAGTTATTTGAAGACCACTTTCTCTGACCTATAACCCTGAATGGTTGGACCAATCAGCTGAACAGTAGTCATTGTTGGCATCCTCCCATCTCGGGAGACAATATAGGAGCGTGCCTTTGGAGGGTGAAGTCAAATTATGGATGAGATTGTGGTTATTAAGTAGTCATGATTTGTTTGTATCTGTCTTCCCAGTGGCAATTAACTTTAATCACAGGAATGTTTTCACAAACTAAACCCAAAAGGAAACAGGAACCATTCATCGCACACACACACACCCCGTGGCTTCCCAATACAATTTCTGTTTTCACAACTGCTATAAGAGTAGATTAAAAATGATGCATTAAATAGATTTTGGCACTGCTGAAGTTATTTTATGTTTACTCATAACTTAGGGACCGCAGTGGAGTAACATGACTAAGGTTCACCTTAAAGGCATTTAAAAAAAAACCCAAACCACCCTGAATTCTGTATCTATCATTTTTAGAGTGGGAGAGGGGAAATCATCACAATATAAAGACTAATCTAAATAACTTGCTATAGAACAGAGCCCATCAGTGTGGGAACAGAGCTCAGGAAATACTATAGACTTTGAAATGATTGTGTTCTTCCAAAGATGCTAACAAACACTGAACATCCCTTCCTCCACCACTACTTTTCCATGCGCATTATGTTTATTGCAAGAACTGGTTTATGACATCGTTGTCTCTTTTATAGTGAAAGGAACATCATAGCACCAAGTTACAGGCCTTGAAAGGGATCTTGTAGCAGTTGCAAAGTTTCTATTCAGCCATTAAAGCAATTCCGGTTTTCTGCATATGTCTTCGTGGATGATCTAGTGATTAGACAAAGTGGAATGATAGCTGTATGCTTTTTTAAATAATCACCTCTGGGAACTTACTCCCAGGTGCCTTAAAAATATATTGGTTCACATCTGCTGTGAATGAAATCCATCTACTCAAATGAGGCAATCTATCCCAGTTTGTCACATTAAAAAGTACAAGGTAAAATTGCTGCTTGGGGTTAGCAAAGCAACATGGGCATTGTGAATTCCTGGGGTTTAATCCAGGCATAGGCAAACTCCGGCCCTCCAGATGTTTGGGACTACAATTCCCATCATCCCTAGCTAACAGGACCAGTGGTCAGGGATGATGGGAATTGTAGTCCCAAACTTCTGGAGGGCCGGAGTTTGCCTATGCCTGGTTTAATCTATGACTTAAAGGTAAAGGTAAAGGGACCCCTGACCGTTAGGTCCAGTCGTGGACGACTCTGGGGTTGCGGCGCTCATCTCGCTTTACTGGCCGAGGGAGCCGGCGTACAGCTTCCGGGTTTTGTGGCCAGCATGACTAAGCCGCTTCTGGCGAACCAGAGCAGCACACGGAAACACCGTTTACCTTCCCGCCGGAGCGGTACCTATTTATCTACTTGCACTTTGACATGCTTTTGAACTGCTAGGTTGGCAGGAGCAGGGACTGAGCAACGGGAGCTCACCCCGTCGTGGGGATTCAAACTGCAGACCTTCTGATCGGCAAGCCCTAGGCTCTGTGGTTTAACCCACAGCGCCACCCGCTATAAATCTATGACTCAATCTACTACAAACAAGGCTACCTGAGCAATTTAAATAGTCCCATAAGGTGACCATATTTGTAGAGGGGCAAAGGGAGAGGCGAGGGGCCTCAGGCTAGTGTATCAAGATATAGGGAACTGCATTACAGCAAGTCAGACCATTGGTTAGTGCAGCTCTGCATTGTCCATGTCTACACTGATTGAAAGCTGCTCTCCAAAGTTCAGACCAGGGTCTCTCTAGATGCCAAAGATGAGACCCGCCGCCTTTTGCATGCAAACCATGCAGCTTTCTTCATTCTAATTTAGAGAAGGTGGAGAGTTGCCAGTGGGAAACGATTGGTAGTCATAAATCCTTGAACTCACCAAGAGGTCTATCAGTAGGTGCTGATCTACCTTCTGCCCATACTTGTGCACTATAGCAGTGTTCCCCAACCTTGGGCCTCCAGCTATTTTTGGACTACAACTCCCATCATCCCTCGCTAGCAAGACCAGTGGTCAGGGATGATGGGAATTGTAGTCCGAAAACAGCTGGAGGCCCAAGGTTGGGGAACACTGCACTATAGGATTATGGAGGGAGAAAAGAATGGCTTTTTCACAGCAGGAGGGGGAGACACCCATGACTCTTCATCAGCCTGACCCATCTCTGCCTCTTGGCCTCCCTCCTCCCATTCTCCTGCATCAGCTTCTGCCTCTGTTTCTGGACTTCTTTCTGCCACAGACTCGCCTCGCTCACTAAGCTCAGCTTCCGATACCTCCTCTTCCCAGTCTCCCTCCTACCACTCACCGTCATCCCACCACCAATCCCCGGGCTCTGAGCCTTCTTCCCTTGGTGGTTCCCCAGCTGCTTTCTCCCGTCATTCCTCTGCGTTCAACCAGCCCATGACAGAAATTTACAGACCATGGGGGGATTCACGGCTGGGAAGCACAAGTGGGGAGATTGCTGTTGTTCTCATGTCTTGCTTGCAGACATCCCAAAAGCATCTGATGGACCTTCAGAACAGGATGAGCCTTTGGTCTGATCAGTCAGGGCTCTGCTTATGTTCTTAAGAACTTGTCATTTGGGAAGGCCCAAAGTCAAACAGGATCTGAATCTAACATGCAGCAGAGTGGCCCTCCTTAAATATGCATTGATTTTTTAAAAATAGAAATTACTCAAGAGAAAATTATATTTGCATTTAGATGCCTCATTATTTCTCTTTGTGCCTCCTGCACCATGGTGTCCATTTCCAGAGCTGATTATATATTGTGACAGAAGAAAGCACGATGCATTTCTGGCTTTCGTAAAAATACGAGTAGGACGTGTCGTGTATTATGATTCTTTAAAGGTAAAGGGACCCCTGACCATTAGGTCCAGTCGCGGACGACTCTGGGGTTGTGGTGCTCATCTCGCTTTATTGGCCGAGGGAGCCGGCATACAGCTTCCTGGTCATGTGGCCAGCATGACTAAGCCGCTTCTGGCGAACCAGAGCAGCGCATGGAAACGCCGTTTACCTTCCCACCTATTTATCTTTGACATGCTTTCGAACTGCTAGGTTGGCAGGAGCAGGGACCGAGCAACGGGAGCTCACCCCGTCGTGGGGATTCGAACTGCTGACCTTCTGGTTTAATCCACAGTGCCACCTGCGCTGATTCTTTACATGCTATAATTCCTGTAACTTCTATGGCAGAAAAAGTGATAACATCTGTGGCTGATGCTGTGGTTTTATGCCAGTTCAAGTGGTCATCCTTATCTAGAATGCAGACTTGACAAGCACACTCAGCCCCAGAATTGACTGGGTTTTAGCATCCCTGCTCTTTCAAACCCTACCTGCTCCGTGGAGTCTTTGGGTCAACACCTTAGTCATCCTCATCAGGAACAAAATGTAACCTAAGTCCCCCACCTCTCAGCTGTCAACATCTAAATTGTAAACTTTGGGGGGCAGGGGCCTGCCTTTTTTTTTTGCTTATGCTATTCTGTAAAAATGCCATTTACGACACTATATAAATAAATCGTGATAGCGGGTATAGCAATTGCTTTGTATGGCAAGTGAAATGGAGTTTTCTCCACCTTAAAATGAACTGACCTGTCCTTATACTAGATGTAGTGTGAACATTTTGCTGTTCATATTCCTTAAATGCATGTATCATTTGCTCTGCGTTATCCATTTGGTACTTGGTCCTCATTATTCAGAATGCTGCTGTTGATCTGACTGCCCATCTATAGCCTCTAAAAGTCTATTGAGCCCAAAAGCTGCTATTGTTACGCTACTGAGAGGAGAGGATTGGAAATAATGGATGCTCTCTATATCTATATGCACAAACTGGTAAAGTGGATGTGCTCGCATAGTCAATGGGACCGATTTTCATAATGGTATTCCACAAACATGGTGCGCCGGTTCCTGTGATTAATCACATGCAGAAGCCGAGGAAACTCAAGTATTATGCCGCAAGAAGATGATGAAGGGATTTGCTTTGAGATGGTGACCTCCATTCTTGTGTCATTCCTCACCTCAGGCACTGAACTTGTTATATCTCACAGGCTGAGCAAGGTCAGGCCTGGTCAGGCTAAACCTTTAAGTAGGAAACTTCTAAGGAAAGGACTGGTGTTCTGGGAAGTCAAGTTGGTGACAGTGTGGGTGACATTATTTCCTCTGAGTTAGTACTGAAGGAACACCTTAGCATGGTGCTGAGGCCCAATGCTTCTGTCTGTCTAACTGGACATTATATTATCCTCATCACTGTAAGATATCTTACAGAGACAACCATTTAGGTGAGTTATTAGGCCAAGGCACTAGCCACTTCTGATCCCGTAGCGATTTTCATCGGAGTGCAGCTATTAGCCATAAGAGTCCTACCACAGCTCTATTGAATCAATTGCTTCATGGCAGCCAGTCTGGCATACTGGAAAGAAGGGATGCGGGTGGCGCTGTGGTCTAAACCACTGAGCCTCTTGGGCTTGCCGATCAGAAGGTCAGCGGTTTGAATCAGCGCGACAGGGTGAGCTCCCATTGCTCTGTCCCAGCTCCTGCCAACCTAGCAGTTCCAAAGCACGCCAGTGCAAGTAGATATCTTGCGGGAAGGTACACAGCGTTTCCGTGCGCTCTGGCTTCCGTTACGGTGTCCCGTTGCGCCAGAAGTGGTTTAGTCATGCTGGCCACATGACCTAGAAAGCTGTCCGTGGACAAACGCCGGCTCCCTCAGCCTGAAAGCGAGATGAGCACCGCAACCCCATAGTCACCTTTGACTGGATTTAACGGTCCAGGGCTCCTTTACCTTTTTTTACTGGATAGAGATGGGAAAACCAGATTAAACCCATGCTCAGCCATGAAAATGGTGAGATGGCTTTGACCATGTCACCATTCTTCATGTCAGGGTTGCACCAGATGAGCAGGAGTGGTGGCAAGCCCCCCTAGGCGAAGCAGCAACCACGGAAGAGTCCAGAGAAATGGAGGGATTCTTACCTGAAGAAGACTGGTGCCACAACCTCTTCCTGGTTCCCTGTAACTTGGCTTCTCGCAGTGAGGGAATCGCCAGAAGGCCCTCAGCGCTGGACCTCAATGTCCGGGTAGATCGATGGGGGTGGAGACGCTCCTTCAGTTAACCGATTGTGGCTTGAGAATCTGTCAAATAGGGTCTAGCCATGCCTGAAAGCATAGCTGTTTGCAAGTAATAATTTAAGGACCTGGGAGGGTGTATAAACCTCAGAATGGGGGGAAGGCTGATTGGTACTTATCCAATGTCTTATGGAGACAAGCTCCTCACTGTGTCAGAATATGTGGCTTTGCATTTTAAATGCAACTGCTTCACCTAACAGCTTAAGTTCTGAATTTTTCAACTGAGCACTAATCTCTTGACACCATTCATCAGTTCTCAACAGCTGAACTAATGATGAGAACAACAAAGAGACACCAACCAATCTAGAATGGCAGAATGGGCACACATGGAGGTCTACTGTGAAGACATGGTACACTTGGATTTTCTAAAAGCTTTCAACAAACTCCAAGACTCCTAAATAAACCTATCAGTCTTGGAAAGCAAAGCCTAGTCTTCTTACAGATTGGTAACTAGTTAAAAGGGGCGGGGAGGGAACCCTGCGAAGGTGGAAATAAATTGACAGTTTTCATAATGAGCAGAAAACCCCCCAACAGTCCAGTTTGTGAGAATATTTAAACTATTTGTGACCTGGAGATGAAACCAATTCATTGAAGGATGCATATTTGCAGATGAAACCAAATCATGTCGGGATTGTCAAATTTGAAGGAAATAATAATGGCTCCAAAGCAATCTCACAAAAAAGGGCATCGCAGAATGACGGGAACGATTTAGCACAGGTACAAAGGACGCGGGTGGCGCTGCGGGTTAAACCACAGAGCCTAGGGCTTGCTGATCAGAAGGTCGGCGGTTCGAATCCCCGCGACAGGGTGAGCTCCCGTTGCTCGGTCCCTGCTCCTGCTAACCTAGCAGTTCAAAAGCAAGTCAAAGTGCAAGTAGATAAATAGGTACCGCTCCGGCCGGAAGGTAAATGGCGTTTCCGTGCACTGTTCTGGTTCGCCAGAAGCGACTTAGTCATGCTGGCCACATGACCTGGAAGCTGTACGCCGGCTCCCTCGGCCAATAATGTGAGATGAGCGCCAGCAACCCCAGAGGCGGTCACAACTGGACCTACCGGTAATGGTCAGGGGCCCCTTTACCTTTACCTTTTTACAAAGGTATTAGGATAAAAGTTGAAAGACTTTATGGGTTTCATTTCAATCTCCATGTCTAAATCTGTGCTCTATCAACCGGGATGCTTCAGAAGCACATTTAATCTGCTGTTTCAAGCACCACTTTCTAGACAACTTATCATTTTTTCATCATACAATCATTCTGTTCTCTTGGACTCGGAGAACTTCCTGCTTTGCTCCCCATGTCCCAGAACAACATGCATTGCAACCCTCTTGGAACATGACCCAAACACATGGCACTTACATATACACAATGGTAGAAAAGGGGGCAAAACAGTGTTGTTAAAGCAGAGATGAACATATCTTGGCAGGTTTTGAACAAGTTTCAAAATCTGTTGCCTTATTCACCCTGTCCCATTTTTCTTCTCATATAGAAACACATGGATTACGAATTTTCAATAATACAAAGCATATTCCATCAAAAGGTTCCGTTTCCCACAATTGCTCCAACAAGAGAAATGTAGGTTCTGATGTTGATTTTATGGATTGGATGCAGAGAAACCTCCTCCCTCTAATGGCAAGGAAGATCCTTTGCTGAATGAAAATCATCTGAATCCATCTCTATCAATCTATTACTGCACACCTAATCCACAAAAACTAGGACAAAACCCCTAGTAAAATATTTCTGACTAAGAAACACCAGAAGACTGGCGCTGTTTGTGTCCTTGAGAGTAAGTACATTGAGTTCAGGTGGACTTACTCAGTGATGACTAGGTAATGCTTTTATTTGTTTAGCTATAAGCCATAACCAAACAGAAAGAACACTCAGAATTGAGCCACAAATGTAGTTCTGAATTCCCCGGTTGCCAGTGCAAATATATATTTAAAAAGTCACTTTGTTTTAATTATCAAACAGCAAAAAGCATACAAACTCACTACCTGGTAGGTGTGTCCCCAAGTTCTTGCAACTAAACTTTGACAATTTCTTTTCCATGGGAATCTTTATAAAGTCCATACTCAGTAATATAAGAGAGCCAGTGTGGTGTACTGGTTAAGAGCGGTAGACTCGTAATCTGGTGAACCGGGTTCGTGTCTCCGCTCCTCCACATGCAGCTGCTGGGTGACCTTGGGCTAGTCACACTTCTTTGAAGTCTCTCAGCCTCACTCACCTCACAGAGTGTTTGTTGTGGGGGAGGAAGGGAAAGGAGAATGTGAGCCGCTTTGAGACTCCTTCAGGTAGTGATAAAGCGGGATATCAAATCCAAACTCTTCTATAATGGTCAATATCCTCTGCAACAGGTTTACAAAAGTTATTGGTAAGAATCAACTGAATTGCATCCTTAGCAATATTACTTGCCTTCAGAACTATTTCCAAAATATGGTTTGCACAACCTTATTTCATCACTGATTCACAGTGACTTAAAAAAAAAAAAATACAGTCGTACTTTGGTTTTCAAACAGAATGCGTTCTGGAAGTTTGTTTGACTTCTGGAACATTCGGAAACCAAGGCGCGGCATCTGATTGGCTGTAGGAGCGTCCTGCAGCCAATTGGAAGCCACAGAAGACGGTTGGTTCCTGAGGCAAAGTTTGCAAACCGGAACACCTACTTCTGGGTTTGCGACATTTGAGTTCCAAGTTGTTTGTGAACTAAGCTGTTTGAAAAACAAGGTACGACTGTAGTGACAACAAAAATAGTCAGCTGAAATTTCTCCACTACTCCCTTCAGTTTAAATTATTTTCCCCCTGAGGAGGGGAAGAACAGCAAGTCCAAAGGTTGCAGTGGAGGTTTATTCTGATGTTACAGATCATAGGGAGAGACTAAAGTAGCTCATTGACATTTACATGAAGGTCCCATTACATCACCAGAGTGAACTCAGCGAGCCAAATGTAACTCTGGGGGGACATAACAATAACATCAGTAGCAATTAGAACTGACATGAACTTCTATCGTGAACTTCAGGCTTAACTTACTTCGCTGTCAAGCCATCACATAAATAGAGAGCATGGAGGAACACATCAACCCTAACCACATTTACGAAGACATCAGACCCAAGTAACATGACCAGACTGCTCAAAAAAATAATAATCAGATGATGTTGCTCACTCAATAGCTATGTGAATGACTGGCACTAGGCTTTGGGTTGGTCTGTAGCAAGCAAGAGACCAACCCAATGAATTTTTCTCATTCTATAATGTTTTGGGGGGACCCCTATTCACCTCACAGATCTACCATCCCCAGAGCAGTTTAACAACCGATCCCACTTCCCAAAGAACTCTGAGAATGGATAGTTCAGTCGGTTAGAGCATGGTGCGGATAAGAACAAGGCTGCAGGTTCGATCAGCTGCATATTCCTGAATTGCAAGGGTTTGGACTCGATGATCCTCTGGGTCCCTTCCAACTCTAAAATTCTGTGATTCTATGATTCTATGAATGGTAGCTCTCTGGGAGGAATGGAGGTCTTCCAGCAGCGGCAGATTTAGGGTGTGGAAGGCCGTTGCCCCGCACAGGGTGCTGAACCAAGGGGGCGCTGAACCGAAAAGATCCATAATAAAGGTAAATACCTGAAGGAGCCTCTCCAGATGAGATAAACAACTACCTGACATTTAGAAAACATCTGAAGGCAGCCCTGTTTAGGGAAGTTTTTAATGTGTGACATTTTAATGTATTTTAATCTTTGTTGGAAGCTGCCCAGAGTGGTTGGGGAAACCCAGCTGGATGGACGAGGTACAAATAAATTATTATTATTATTATTATTATTATTATTATTATTATTATTATTATTATTTATTATAGTAAAGGGACCCCTGACCGTTAAATCCAGTCATGGATGACTCTGGGGTTGTGACGCTCATCTCGCATTATTGGCCGAGGGAGCCGGCGTACAGCTTCCAGGTCATGTGGCCAGTATGACTAAGCTGCTTCTGGCGAACCAGAGCAGCACACGGAAACGCCGTTTACCTTCCCGCTGCAATGGTACCTATTTATCTACTTGCACTTTGACGTGCTTTCGATCTGCTAGGTGGGCAGGAGCAGGGACCGAGCAACGGGAGCTCACCCCGTCGCGGGGATTCGAACTGCCGACCTTCCGATCGGCAAGCCCTAGGCTCAGTGGTTTAGACCACAGCGCTACCTGCGTCCCATAATAGATCCATAATAGAGAAGACTAAATTTTGGATCCGCACAGGGCGACATTTTACGAAAGATTACTAATGTCTACCCCTGCCCCCAGGGCCAACCCAACTTCAAATAGAGGACCGCCCTCTGTAAAGTTAGATACATGGAGTCATGGCAATTGTGCTAGCTGCAATGGATTCTTAAAGAGACAGACCTTTTATCCTGAGGCCTTTATTTACAACGCTATATGCATTTTTTTAAAAGTGCACATTAAATACAAAGACACATTTAGCATCTCATCTAGTTTAGCCCTCTAACTACTACAAAGATCTCCTTTCTGCAACAATCTGGGGCGACTTTTTATTAAATTTTAACTTCCCTGGACAAAGCTGTGCCTTTCCTTCAGTATCTTTTTAAAACAAAAACAAAAAACCCACCATTTACTGAGGTTTGGTAATATGCACATTGATTTAAATTTAATTGAGCAATTAAAAGTCTGCTGATTACACTAAATAATTAGTTGGCAGACCTAATCCAAACTGCAGATTATTTCCCCTTTCACGTGCTGCATATACATTAGTTGCACTCAACAGAACCATTTAATAATAATAATAATAATTTATTATTTGTACCCCGCCCATCTGACCGGGTCCCCCCAGCCACTCTGGGCGGCCTCCAGCAAACACTAAAATACATTAAAATTAAAATTAAAATTAAAATACATTTAAAGAGCTAGAGCCACCTGTTCCCAGGTTTCAAGGGACATCTCTTGTTTTTCAACACCCCCCCCCCCACAGTGGCCTCCGTCTAACAGCACAATCCGATACATGTATAGACAAAAGTAAGCTCCATTGAGTTCAATGGTCATTTTAAATAGCTGTTGTCGTTCAGTCGTGTCCGACTCTTTGTGACCCCCTGGACCAGAGCACGCCAGGCACGCCTATCCTTCACTGCCTCTCGCAGTTTGGCCAAACTCATGTTAGTAGCTTCGAGAACACTGTCCAGCCATCTCATCCTCTGTCGTCCCCTTCTCCTTGTGCCCCCCATCTTTCCCAACATCAGGGTCTTTTCTAGGGAGTCTTCTCTTCTCATGAGGTGGCCAAAGTACTGGAGCCTCAACTTCAGGATCTGTCCTTCTAATGAGCACTCAGGGCTGATTTCCTTCAGAATGGATAGGTTTGATCTTCTTGCAGTCCATGGGACTCTCAAGAGTCTCCTCCAGCACCATAATTCAAAAGCATCAATTCTTCGGCAATCAGCCTTCTTTATGGTCCAGCTCTCTTTAAATAGCTACGTGGGTCCATTTTTTTATCCCTTTTGTTACTATTTTTACTACAGGGTGCGATGAAAAGCAATGGCGATATAGCAAACAGAATATGGAAGGGTGTTAAATTAAAATAGGGGTTATATATATATATATATATATATATATATATATATATATATTAAAAAAACAGCAATTAGCTTGGCTTTGCCTGTAAGAACTGAGGAGTAGGAAGATGAAAGACGAGTCCCTCAGCATTCTGCGACGGCCTCTCAACCTTCAAACTCCCCAACCCCTTTGAACATGAAAGCTTGTGTGTTAGGCTTGCCAACATATGGAAGCACTCGATGATGGTCAGTCCCAGTGTGTCTCCCCTACTGTGAACAAAGGCAAAGGAAATTGGATGCACAAGTGCACACCTGCTTATAAAATATTACCTGAAAGTCCCATCAAAGATATGGGGAGAAGCTCTTTCCTTACGGCCGCTGCTATCATCTTTGTGTTTCCCAGTGACGGTTGCTACAGACCATAGCTGTCAACCTTCCCTTTTTTTGGCGGGAAATTCCCTAATAATAATAATAATAATAATAATAATAATAATAATAATAATTTATTATTTGTACCCCGCCCATCTGGCCGGGTCTCCCCAGCCACTCTGGGCGGCTTCCAACAAATATAAAGATACATTAAAATATCACAGATTAAAAACCTCCCTGAACAGGGCTGCCTTCAGGTGTTTTCTAAAGGTCATGTGGTTGTTTATTGCTTTAACCTCTGATGGGAGGGCGTTCCACAGGGCGGGTGCCACCACCGAGAAGGCCCTCTGCCTGGTTCCCTGTAGCTTCGCTTCTCGCAGCGAGGGAACCGCCAGAAGGCCCTCGGCGCTGGATCTCAGTGTCCGGGCTGAACAATGGGGATGGAGACGCTCCTTCAGGTATACAGGACCGAGGCCGTTTAGGGCTTTAAAGGTCAGCACCAACACTTTGAATTGTGCTCGGAAACGTACTGGGAGCGCCGTTTCCCGTTGTTTCCCTTTTTTGGTGGGAAATTCCCTTATTCCAGCGCCGTTTCCCGCTGCTATCCCGGATTGTTAGATATCCCATACATTTCCCGGATTTCAAAGGAAGCAGCTCCTCTCCCTCCCTGCCGGCCAGGGAGGCTCCTCAGCTGCGTTGCTTGGCTGCGTTGCTCACCAATAGTTACAGAGAATAGGATGTCATTAGACGACAACACTGTTTGTGCTTTGCTTGCATGTAAAATCAACCACTCTGGCCCAGCCCACAAATGCACTCCTTCCAAAAGAGTGTTAAAGGATGCAAAGTCTGCAACACGTTTGTATAATAAGTCATTAATGGATGCCAGAGAGCCAAAAGAGTGAACCTGATCAATCCCCCCATGAAGAATTGACGCTTTTGAATTGTGGTGCTGGAGTCCCGTGGACTGCAAGAAGATCAAATCGATCCATTCTGAAGGACATCGGCCCTGGCTGCTTACCGGAAGGACAGATCCTGAAGCATCACATGAGAAGAGAAGACTCCCTGGAAAAGAGACCCTGAGGTGGGGAAAGATGATGGTGTGTAGCCTGGTGTACATTAATTGTAGCCTGGGGGGCTTAGTGCGGTGTGGACTGTCCCCGAGAACTGTAGACTGTCCCTGGGACAGGTGAGGCTGCTGATCCCTTATTTTCAAATCTGAAAGTTGACAGCTATGCTACAGACCCTCCAGGTGTCCCTATTTTCCAGCGACGTCCCTAATTTAGAGAAGCCGTCCCGGTTTCTGATATTATCCCTTTTCCGTAGGACATCCCTATTTTCATCAGAAATCTTTTGGAGAGTATGGAGTTATGCAGCCCCCCGAGCCAAGGAGATACGTAGCTGTCCCGCTTTTCCTCTAGACATCTCTATTTTCATCAGAGAAATGTTGGAGGGTATGGTTGGATGTCCCCATTTTCATTGAAGAAATGGTGGACAGTATGGAGTTATCCTACCCCCCAGCCGCCTGAAGGCAATCCTGTATAGGGAAGGGTTTTTTTTATGTTTTATTATGTTTTTTATTATGTTTTTATATATGTTGGGGCAACCCAGTAGGATGTGTGGGGTATAAATAGTAAAATTATCCTTATGGAATGGGACGTCCCTATTTTCATGTTGGAGAAATGTTGGAGGGTGTGTTGCTCTAAGGCTCTCAGATTTGATGCTTTAGTGGGATGTCAAAGAAATAAACAACTATCTGACTTTTAGAAGACACCTGAAGGCAGCCCTGTTTAGGGAAGTTTTTAATGCTTGATGTTTCATTGTGTTTTTAATATTCTGTTGGGAGCTGCCCAAAGTGGCTGGGGAAACCCAGACAGATGGGTGGGGTATAGATAATATATTATTATTATTATTATTATTATTATTATTATTATTATTATTATTATAAAATGTTTCAGTTGAGGGACACATTATTTCAGGAGTAATCTGTCAGGTGGGCAAGACCTGACCCCAAAATGGGTAATTTGCAGGATTTCTTTTAGATAGCAAACTGTGCTATACACTTCTATCTCTCTCACTTTCACACCCATGCCACTAGGGTTGCCATATTTCAAAAAGTAAAAACCAGGACACCCCGAAAGCTGTTGAACTTTGGGGGGCAGGCAGAGGCTGTGGGACCCTGGCAGCTTACCCAAGAATGCCGGGCTTGCTTCCTATTTGCTTGTGATGTCCTAAAATGATGCAGCATGCTGACTTTATATGGAACATGTTAAGGCAAATAAATATCTTGTCAGCATACAAAGTGAATAGGATAATAGCCTCAGGCTGGCTCAAGTGACCAAACCTAATTTTCTTCCAGCCTCAGGTGATTTATGACAGATTTCCACCAGCATTTCTTTTGAGCTTTTCTCTCTTTTGTATAGTTCACCTTGTTCAGACTACAGTAAGCCCATGTCTGGAAGTCTTTTTTTAAAAAAGACATTTATGATAATCAGTATTTCCAGGTGGGAACTATTCAATGACCTGAACAGGTTAACAGGCCTATCCATACTTTATATTAGAAGTAGTTGACATACCCAAGAATATGCGACTCCCTCTAAATGTTGCATCTGCTCCTCTATATTTTTCCTGGCCTGTGTTCCTCCATTGTGTCACTGCTGGTGAGGCTTTCTGCTCCTCCAGAAACACGTCAAGCTGCATCTTTGGTGGTTGTGTTCTTGGAAAAAGCAGGGCCTGTATGCCCATGAGGCAGACTGAAGCAGCCGCCTCAGGTGGCAGAATCCGGCTGGGTGATGCTCAGTAAGTGGTGACCGTGGTAAGCAAGGCAGCAGCAGTGTCAGAGACCAGACTGAGGATTACAGCTCTGAAGAGGAATGGTGGGAGCCTCCCCCTCTTCCTGCTCCTGACCAGGATCCTGAATCTGCTCAGGAACAGTGGAGCAGCATAGATTCAGAGAACTGGTTTGCAGAGGGACATAGTTCGGAAAACAACAGCTGGGCAGAGCTGAGTGGGGAGCAGTTACAAGAAGCAGAACAGGAAGACAGAGAGAGAGATAACTGACTCCCCTTCACTAGAAAGTATCCAGCCTATCTCTCCAAAGGCAAGGAGAGCTGATAAGGTTGTTATGCAGAAAGCTCTGTGGTTGCGAGATCAGGTTGCAAGAAGGGGAAGTGACGATGACTCGGGGGGGGGGGAGGAAAACGTAATTGGGAGCACCTTTGCTCTGAGAATGGCTGCTGTGTTCTTTTGCTGTGGTCATTAAACGCTCTTAAACTGGTAAAAAGGTAAAGGGACCCCTGGCCGTTAGGTCCAGTCGCGGACGACTCTGGGGTTGTGCTCATTTCCAAAATATCATGTCGATATCCCAATCCCGTCCGACTTCCTATCAATCCCTATTGTATACTCCGATTGTACCTATGAGTGCAATTCAACTCAGTTACATCACTTCATTTATATCTTTTTTTACACTTTATTATCCGGTGACACCCTGTTCTCCCTTTTTAATGTTCTTTCCCCCTCTAGAGTTACTTAAAGGCTGGCATCACTATCTGCCCCCTACTATATTTTTGAACATATACTGTGTATCTTGCCCATTTCTCTTGGAATTTTTGTTTTGATTCTCCTCTTAAGTTGTTAGTTAATTGAGCCATTTCGGCCATTTCTTGTAATTTATACTGCCACTCTGCAATCGTTGGTGGGTCTAATTCCTTCCACCTCTTTGCAATTAATATCCGTGCTGCAGCAGTGGCGTACAAAAAAATCTCCTGTAATTTGCTGGGGATCTCTTTATCCATAATACTTAGTAAAAAGGATTCTGGTTTCTTAAGGAATGTTATTCCTAGCAGTTTTTTTTAGCTCATCATATATAGGGGCACAAAATTTCAACACTCGATGCTGCCTCAATATAGCTGCATGCTCCGTTGAAAACAACTTCTCTAATTGAACTAGGATGTGACCTCTCCAGACAACAGAACAACTCTTCTTTTCTTATCTCTGCAGCCAAGATCTCCCAGGTGATGCAGACGCCACTAGGCAGTTGAATGTGCATGCATACTCCATCTGTTTCCCTCCCACCCACCCCCTCCATGTGGCCCTGAACGCTGGCAATCCACGCTATGCCACTGGGTAAATGATGTGCCGTACTGAGGTAGGTGGACCAAAGATCTATCTCAGGATAAGGCAGCTCCCTCCATTCCTAAGCTGGAACACAGACCTGGCTCCTTACCATCCTGCTCCCTGTGCAGAAGTGCCACAAATCCCTATTGTCTATGCCACTTAGACAAAATGCAAACGGTTGGAGACCCATAGCCTCTGTATTACTGCAGAATGGCTCATGGCCCTTCCTTGCATGGTCTTGACACATGAAGCCAACAAGAATTAAACTAAATTTATGTATTGCAGCTGGTGCAAAAATAAACGAATCCTTGCATAATTTTTGCTTGAAAAGAGAGTGTGCTCTGCTAACCTAAGGCAGAGCCATGCCTTAAATCACAGTCTTGGATTCAGTCAAACCACAGGCAGATTATATATTATATAATTTTGGAAAGCTGGCTAGGGCACGGTATAAAGAAGGAGGAAAAGAAAAGCTGTAAGGACATTTCTATTTGTCTGTAGTTCCCCAGACAGAGCCCTGGGAACACCAGATCCTTAAAATAAAGCTTTCATTCTACTGTACATCACTGGAAAATTAACAGGCATCCTTTGTTCTCTTCCATAATTCATATTCTTTGTTTTAAATATTGGATTGTGCTGATAAATTAAATGGAGAGAGTGTTTTAACACACAATTCCGGGACTCTTTTTTGCTGTGACTTTCTTCATTTTCCCTGTGGCTCATTCAGAAGTAGTAATAACATTAACATTGCTAATCAAAGAAATCTTGATTTCTTAATTATGCATTGCAAGGGCAGGCAGCTCCAGCTGCTCCATTCCAGGTTTGGATAGAGAAAATCCTTCCAAAGGTTTCGCTGCCCTGGAGCCTGAACAGAGGCGATGGCTGAGGTGGGAAGCTGAGAAAAACTGTGCCAAAAAGCTGTTCACAGATGTAATAGAAGAGGAGCCAAGGTTAGAGCCAAGAGATGTATCTGGACACAATGCAAGGGGCAAGACTGGGATGGAGACCAGGATAGCAAGAAGGAAGTGGTCAGGACAGATGCAACGGACAGGCAAGAAGAAGCAGAGTGTGTTTATGGAAGTAAGGAATAAGAGTAACGAACACGGAGAAACATGGTTGCTCAGGCAACGGTTGCAACACAACCTGGAAATATAATGGGAGCTCAAGGTTAGCAGGAGCCAATGAATGAGGTAGCTAAAAGGGAACAGAGACATACGAAGTTGAGTTAAACCAGGCCAAACTCTTTGTCCTTGAAGCTCAATATCATCTACTCTGACTGGAAGTCGGACTTCTCCAGGTTCTTAGCCAGAGGTATTTCATATCACCCCCTGCCTGAGCTTTTTAAGTCCAGGTGCCAAGGTGTGAACCTGGGATCTTCTGCACATAAAGCATGTGATCTAACCCAGAGCTATATATAATAATAATAATAATTTTTTATTTGTACCCCGCCCATCTGGCTGGGTCTCCCCAGCCACTCTGGGCGGCTTCCAACAAACACAAAATACATTAAAATATCACAGGTTAAAAGCTTCCCTAAATGGCTGCCTTGAGGTATCTTCTGAATGTCAGATAGTTGTTCATCTCCTTAACCTCTGCTGGGAGGGCGTTCCACAGGGCGGGCGCCACTACCGAGAAGGCCCTCTGCCTGGTTCCCTGTAGCTTTGCTTCTCGCAGTGAGGGAACTGCCAGAAGGCCCTCGGCGCTGGATCTCAGTGTCCGGGCTGAGCGGTGGGGGAGGAGACGCTCCTTCAGGTATACAGGACCGAGGCCGTTTAGGGCTTTAAAGGTCAGCACCAACACTTTGAATTGTGCTCGGAAACGTACTGGGAGCCAATGTAGTTCTCTCAGGACCGGTGCTATGTGGTCCCAGCGGCCACTCCCAGTCACCAGTCTAGCTGCCGCATTCTGGATTAATTGCAGTTTCCGGGGCACCTTCAAAGGTAGCCCCACGTAGAGTGCATTGCAGTAGTCCAAGCGGGAGATAACCAGAGCATGCACCACTCTGGCGAGACAGTCCGCGGGCAGGTAGGATCTCAGCCTGCATACCAGATGGAGCTGGTAGACAGCCGCCCTGGACACAGAATTAACCTGCGCCTCCATGGACAGCTGTGAGTCCAAAATGACTCCCAGGCTGCGCTCCTGGTCCTTCAGGGGCACAGTTACCCCATTCAGGACCAGGGAGTCCCCCCACACCCGCCCGCACCCTGTCTCCCAAGAACAGTACTTCTGTCTTGTCAGGATTCAACCTCAATCTCAATCTCAAGCTATGGCCCCTTTCCGTGGCCATGGCTTTTTCTGCACACCTCTTTCCAAGCTGAGAACGTGCTGGAAGGGTAGTAACAATGCCCACCATCTCCAGGGTTATTTACTCAAGACAGGTGAATGAAAACATAAACAGCCCCAGCCCCCAGGGATCATAAGGAAGTAATAAAGACTCTGACAACGTTACAGTGGTGCCCCGCAAGACGAAATTAATTCGTTCTGCGAGTCTTGTCGTCTTGCGAGTTTTTTCGTCTTGCGAAGCACGGTCCTGCGAACCACTAGATGGCGCTGTTTCCCATAGAAATGCATTGAAGCGCGGTTTCCCATAGGAATGCATTGGGAACTTGCAAGACGTTTTCGTCTTGCGAAGCAAGCCCATAGGGAAATTCGTCATGCGGAGCGACTTCAAAAATGAAAAACTCTGTCGTCTAGCGAGTTTTTCGTCTTGAGAGGCATTCGTCTTGCGGGGTACCACTGTATATGGAATTAAAATTAGGCCACAACTTTATTAAACTTCCGAATGTAGGAAGACCTTGGCTTAGGCCTTGGGCGTGTATCCCTCCCAGCCCCCCAGCCGGGGGGAACAGGGACTCATCAGGGTAAATGGGATATGGGGGTGCTCTGCGAGACGTAAGTGTAGCTGGCAGCCAAGCCCTGCTACAGTGCCGAGGGCCTTCTGGCGGTTCCCTCACTATGAGAAGGCAAGTTACAGGGAACCAGGCAGAGGGCCTTCTCGGTAGTGGCACCCGCCCTGTGGAACACCCTCCCTTCAGATGTCAAAGAGAACAACAACTACCAGACCTTTAGAAGACATCTGAAGGCAGCCCTGTTTAGGGAGGCTTTTAATGTTTTATAGATTATTGTATTTTAATGCTCTGTTGAAAGCCGCCCAGAGTGGCTGGGGAAACCCAGCCAGATGGGCGGGGTATAAATAATAAATAATAATAATAATAATAATAATAATAATAATAATAATAATAATTATTATTATTATTATTATATCCAGCGCCATAATTCAAAAGCATCAATTCTTCGGCGATCAGCCTTCTTTATGGTCCAGCTCTCACTTCCATACATCACTCCTGGGAAAACCATAGCTTTAACTATACTATACGGACCTTTGTCGGCAAGGTGATGTCCCTGCTTTTTAAGATGCTGTCTAGGTTTGTCATTGCTTTTCTCCCAAGAAGCAGGTGTCTTTTAATTTCATGACTGCTGTCACCATCTGCAGTGATCATGGAGCCCAAGAAAGTAAAATCTCTCACTGCCTCTATTTCTTCCCCTTCTAATTGCCAGGAGGTGATGGGACCAGTGGCCATGATCTTATTTATTTTATGTTGAGCTTCAGACCATATTTTGCACTCTCCTCTTTCACCCTCATTAAAAGGTTCTTTAAATGGCTCTTTTACATATGCAAATAATAATTGGACATTGGGAGGCATTAAGTGATGAACACGCATCTTAACCACATAATCTAAAAAATGTTCGCTCAGAAGTAACATAGGATTCAATGCTGTTTACATTTTCATAGGACTGAAACCCAAACGATACATTTCACACTAATTGTTTTTCTACATTTTCCAAGGCTTTTCGTTACTTTTATGTCACCCTGTTGATTTTAATCCCAAAAGCAAATTCTGGTTTGTTTTTTTTAAGGGGTATTATTATTTTAAGGAAATGCCTTGAATTCTATAATATCACAATAGCACAGTACATGTTTCAGATGATCTCATTATTAGAACATCCTTCGAAATCTTAACTTTAAGTTTTCATCTTGTGACCCTCCTTTAAATTGGCACCACTGGACAATATCTTTTTCTTTCCTCTACGAAATAATCTTGTACCAGCTTTTCAGTCCTTGAATAGCTTGTTTTTAACTTTGTGGCAACTACAAAGGAGCTGTTTATGGTAGCTGAATATACAGCAAGGGCAGAATAAATTGGTTCAGAAAGCAGATTGATACCACTCTAGCTGTGCAGCATAAAATATCACCTTCAAGTGAGTGCAAACGAGCACTTTTTAAATAGGACATGACTGACTGTTTTATTGGCGGGGGGTGGGGGCAGGTCATTATCTGAAATGGATTTGTCCCCCCCCAAAAGGAGAAGATGTACAATTATTTTTGTACACTCTGCCTTCCAGTTGCATCCTTGCACTGAGGGGTGGGATCGGACTTCAAAACAGCAGATGGAAGATGTGGTTAGAAATGTTATGTAGAAATAAAACCCTCACATTTGCTTCACTTACATAAACCAAATTTTGGGGTATATTTCTGTACCGACATCTTGTATGAATGAGTAATACGGCTGGCTCCCTGACAAATCTGTGAATTGCTTAATTTTGAAATCTGAAAAGATGCAAGACACTTGCCCATATATACAGATGGACGTGTGACAAACACACTCCATGATAAATCCATAAAAACAATAAGCCAATTGTAGACATTTTTTTAAAGGACAGTACAAAAAAGCAGAGACATCACCTTGCCGACAAAGGTCTGTATAGTTAAAGCTATGGTTTTCCCAGTAGTGATGTACGGAAGTGAGAGCTGGACCATAAAGAAGGCTGATCGCCGAAGAATTGATGCAATGTAAAGTACTACACTTGGGCCAAAAAAATGAAAGGCACAAATACAGGATGGGTGACACCGGGCTTGAGAACAGTACATGTGAAAAGGAGTCTTGATAGACCACAAACTTGACATGAGTCAACAGTGTGATGCAGCAGCTAAAAAAGCCAATGCAATTCTGGGCTGCATCAATAGGAGTATAGCATCTAGATCAAGGGAAGTAATAGTACCACTGTATTCCGCTCTGGTCAGACCCCACCTGGAATACTGTGTCCAATTCTGGGCACCACAGTTCAAGAAGGATACTGACAAGCTGGAACGTGTCCAGAAGAGGGCAACCAAAATGGTCAAAGGCTTGGAAACGATACCTTATGAGGAACGGCTTAGGGAGCTGGGTATGTTTAGCCTGGAGAAGAGAATGTTAAGGGGTGATATGATAGCCATGTTCAAATATATAAAAGGATGTCATATAGAGGAGGGAGAAAGGTTGTTTTCTGCTGTTCCAGAGAAGCGGACACGGAGCAATGGATTCAAACTACAAGAAAGAAGATTCCACCTAAACATTAGGAAGAACTTCCTGACAGTAAGAGCTGTTCGACAGTGGAATTTGCTGCCAAGGAGTGTGGTGGAGTCTCCTTCTTTGGAGGTCTTTAAGCAAAGGCTTGACAGCCATCTGTCAAGAATGCTTTGATGGTGTTCCTGCTTGGCAGGGGGTTGGACTGGATGGCCCTTGTGGTCTCTTCCAACTCTATGATTCTATGATTCTATGAATTATGGTGCTGGAGGAGACCCTTGAGAGTCCCATGGACTGCAAGAAGATCAAACCTATCCATTCTTAAGCTCACTGGACGGACAGATCCTGAAGCTGAGGCTCCAATACTTTGGCCACCTCATGTGAAGAGAAGACTCCCTGGAAAAGACCCTGATGTTGGGAAAGATTGATGGCACAAGGAGAAGGGGACAACAGAGGATGAGATGGTTGGACAGTGTTCTCGAAGCTGCCAACATGAGTCTGACCAAACTGCGGGAGGCAGTGGAAGACAGGAGTGCCTGGCGTGCTCTGGTCCATGGGGTCACGAAGAGTCGGACACGACTAAACAACAACAACAAACATTTAAGTTATTGTATGGCTGTCTTCAGGGATGAATTTGTGTGAACTGTCCCTGGAAAATAAGGACACTTGGAGTGCCAGGTACTGCATTTGGCTCAGTGGGGAATATCTTGTGCAACCAAAGAGCCTTTATTATTTTTTCCAAGCAGTAATAATGCACAGAGTGCCGCTCCTGATCCATTTATGCCTCTGTGTACAATGTACACGTGTTTCTGTGCGTGCTGTCCATGTCTTCAGCATCTCCATCCATGCCTGCTCCTCCACCCACTTTCCCTCATGAAACACTTTGAGGCTCATACAACAACAAAAGCAATATTTAGAATATACTGGACCCCATTACGTTTGTTTTAAAAAGGGGCTATCTAACTATTGGAGATGTAACAGGTATAATGCTTTTCTAAAGGATATGATTTTTTCATTGTCCTGTATTGAAAGATTTTTGACTGAATGTAACTGAAGCCACCAACAGAACAGTACAGAACAACCCTACGTTTACAGAGCAAAATATCCTCTTGAATTATTTGCCCAGCACATGGAACCTTACGAAAGGACAATACGAGTGGCCTCTCCGTGCCCTGATCATGGCAAAAAGACTGATCCTGATGAATTGGAAAAATTTACAACTATTCGGCTCGAAAAAACTAATTAACGACACCGACTTCACAAGCTTCCCGTGTAAATTCCTGGCCTTTCTACCTGAGGATAGTCATACCGTCTTCAAAGGGAAGATTGGGCTTCCCAGTGTGTGTGTGTGTGTGTGTGTGTGTGTGCGTGCTTCTGAGCATCTTCAGAGGCAAAGAGCAGGTACAGTCAGCATGGATGGGGAAACTGAGGGTGAGACCAGGGTGCAGGACACCATACAACCTTTTCACGTTGGCATTTTGTGTTCAGGCATCCTGTTTGAAATAGTAAATGCAGAATGTAGATTCCAGAAGGGGAATTACTCGAGATTGATTAAACTGGCATCGAAAACAGTGACTGTGGAGACTGCAGTAGCTCAATTTTGGACTCTTGTGGTGGTGGCGGTGTTCCCCACCCACACACCCAATTTTTTTAAAAAAAATATGAAGCTGAGTTTTTCAAGAAACCGGTGAGATCTTAAATGTGACTCGTACAATAATCAATTTCCAAGCAAGGTAAAAAAGGTAACGGTAAAGGACCCCTGGACGGTAAAGTCCAGTCAAAGGCGACTATGGGGTTGTGGTGCTCATCTCGCTTTTCAGGCCAAGGGAGCCGGTGTTTGTCCACAGACAGCTTTCCGAGTCATGTGGCCAGCAGGACTAAACAGCTTCTGGCGCAACAGAACACCGCGATGAGTGCCAGAGCGCACGGAAACGCTGTTTACCTTCCCCACCACAGTAGTACCTATTTATCTACTTGCACTGGTGTGCTTTCGAACTGCTAGGTTGGCAGGAGCTGGGACAGACCAACGGGAGCTCACCCTGTCGCAGGGATTCGAACCGCCAGCCTTCCGATCGCCAAGAGGCTCAGTGGTTTAGACCACAGCGCCACAGGATAAATGCAAGTGATTTATGTGGGTTCCTTCCTTTGAAGAGCCATCGTATCTAGAACAAGGAAGTGTACTGGGGTGACTTTTCGTGGAGAAGTGGCGTCGATACTTGGCATCTCAAATCTTTAACTCTCTTCAGTCTACAGGGGTTTGGGGGAGAAGCTGCATCGCCAGCATTGATTGCTGCAGTCTCAGGCTTTCCATCCATGCTTATCACTTTGGACTGTAATCCCTACTGTCTCTTCAATTACATGACTTGGAGGATTTCTGCAGACAGTGCATTGATGAAGAATGAATACCGGTGGATCAATTAACTGCTCCATCCTCCAATATGATATGGGCTGCTGCTCCCCTTCATTCACATCCATTAGGCTGCGCGCCCTAGTGACACCATGGATTTCTTGTGCTAGCTATTGTTATCGCATCTATTAGTGACACAGAAAGACAGAATGTTTATTCGTGAGGCCTAGGAAAAGGTGGATTTCATGTCAGGAGTTCCACAATCTTAAATCACTCCCATTTAATAGAAAACAAAAAGGGTTTTGAATGTGAATGTTCTTGGGGCAGAACTATGGGACTGCTCATATGGCAGTTACAGTAAAATATGCATATTGGATGTCAGGAGTCCAGGTTCCCAGCTTGATAACACAGTAAGCGTAGGTAATTAACAGCTTGGTTTGCCATTCTTCTCTAGTAGGGACTCTTCTTTCCATCTTTTTTCACAAAAGTTATTTTAAACTCTTTTTTTCAGTTCATTGTATATCATTTCCCAGAAAGCCTTTATTACCTTACACAACCACCACATATGATAAAAGGTACCTTCTTTTTCTTTGCATTTCCAGCAGGTATTTGTACTTGTTTTATAGGGGAAAGTGGGGCACGTTGAGCCATGGGGCACATTGATCCTTTCCATTTTAAAACCGTACTTTAGCTTTTATACAAAGTTTGTGGCAACACAACAACAACAACAGTGATACTACATACTGTCATTGTGTCTGGGTTTGGGTTTTCAAATAAGTTTTTAAAAAAAAATCCAGATTTGTTAAATTAGGTAAGCTTTAGTAAAAAAAATTATATGTATTGTGAACCATGTAGCTCTAAAAGTTGTAAAGGTGGCTGAAATATCTTTTCATTTATGTGATCATAGTTAACATAGCTGCAGTATGTACTAAAATATTTGTCATGGCTGCCAGCCTGTTTTGCGTAAAATAGATTTATGTCTGAAATGGTGATGTGGGGCACATTGATCCAATTGGGAATGGGGTACATTGAGCCACAATTTCCCATTATGTTGCTGAAATTACCGGAACTGATAAATATGGAGACTTCATTGTATAATTTCTAAAACGTGTTCTGTCCAAAGTGAATGACCAGCCCAAGTTCACTCCCTCTTCTGAACCAGAAGCTTTGATTCCTTTTGAGGATATTGTAAAATTGTTGCCTAAACCACTCTGCTTCGGAGGAACTGCTCGTGCTTCTAAGATGGTAACATTTCCATGTTTACTTAATGAGTACAAGTTGAAGTGATGCTGACTCTTAAGAACTTTGAGATATTTTTGAAACTCTTTTGGAAGTTTATACTGTGTAGTAAAAATGCCTTCTTTGCTCTTAAATTGGAATGGCTCAATGTGCCCCAAATGAAGGATCAATGTGCCCCACTACTGGGGCACATTGATCCATTATTTTGAAAAACTTAAATGTGATTTTTTTTGTCATTTTATTCCATCAAATGTGAAACATTAACCATTTGATTTTGCTTGGAATAGTACCTAATAAATATTAAATGCAAAAGTTTTCTGTTATGTGCATTATTTTGACGTGTGTAGAGCTTAAAAGTAAAAAATGGCTCAACGTGCCCCACTTTCCCCTACATTTTTGCTAGCTTACTATGAGTCAAATACCACCGATACATTATTTTCATATAATTTTATTTCAGTGTACAACATGCCGTAAATTTCAAATCTGTTTTCAATAATAATAATAATAATAATAATAATAATAATAATAATAATTTATTTTTGTACCCCGCCCATCTGGCTGGGTCTCCCTAGCCACTCTGGGTGGCTTCCAGCAAACATTAAAATACATTAACACATCACAGATTAAAAACTTCCCTAAACAGGGCTGCCTTCAGGTATTTTCTAAATGTCGTGTAGTTGTTGATCCCTTTAACCTCTGATGGGAGGGCGTTCCACAGGGCGGGCGCCACTACCGAGAAGGCCCTCTGCCTGGTTCCCTGTAGCTTTGCTTCTCACACTGAGGGAACCAGAGCATGCACCACTCTGGCGAGACAGTCTGCGGGCAGGTAGGGTCGCAGCCTGCGTACCAGATGGAGCTGGTAGACAGCCGTCCTGGACACAGAATTAACCTGCGATATAATAATAATAATAATATATTATTTATACCCCGCCCATGTGGCTGAGTTTCCCCAGCCACTCTTTCCCAATCTGCAATCTGAATATTATGCCTCAAATCCCTTGCCCCGTGTGTCATTACAGATTTAACCTGTTCATCTCCTTCTCACATTTCTTGAGCAGTTGCTGCTTCTCCAGCAGCTGCCTGGGATAGGAACCAGGGAAAACCAGCTTGTTTCTCATATTGGCTGTGCGATGGCTGTGCCCCGTCATCATGGCACCAGCCTGCCTTTGTTTTCTATATTTTATCACTCCTGCCTATTTTCCTGTAAGTCGCCGGGCCACATGGCGCCGCAACACACTGAGGTGGGTCTGATAATCCTGTTTTGTGTGTGTGCAAGACTGCTTGTAATATCAATGAAGCCTTACAGCTGTAATCAAAACGTAGAGGGCTTATCATCCCCAACCTCTTTGAGTACAAATATTATGCGGCGTGATTAAAGATAACTGCTATAGTAAACATTATGAATTAATTGGATGACACATTCCAGTGTTATGGATGGGAAATAATGTGAAGTTACCAGCTTTTGAAATTCCAGCTGTCTGAGCACCAGAAATGACCATATTATTAAATTGCTGATGGATAGGCAGGCCGCGGGTGTGTGTGTTTGTGTGTGTGTGTGTGTGTGTGTGTGTGTGTGTGTGGAAACTGACAGCAGAACCAGAAAGTGTCTGTTCCATTTTCACCTGAAAACACCTTGCCATATTTCAGTTAAATTTTCATTGTCCTCAAATTTTCTTCTATTTCCCATCCAACAGAATTTTGCAAAGCATCCAAAGTCTCGGGAAGCAGAGCTTAAGGAAGCTGCCCAGTCTTGGAGCAAATACTGTGGACAATATGGATAGATATAAAATATATCGTAGATTTGAATCCGTTATAAACATGCAACACCAGATAGCGTTGGAGAGCGAAAGAAATATCTTTGCGATTTTACATAGCTTTTTTTTCCTTTTGTTATAACGATTAAATTTCTTACTTATTTATAGTAGGTTTTTTCCTGTGTGTAGATTCACCCATAGTGTCCAGATCAAGGGAAGTAATAGTACCAATTTATTCTGCCTTGGTTAGACCACACCTGGAGTCCTGTGTCTACTTCTGGGCTGTCTGTCATGGATGCTTTAGCTGAGATTCCCTCATTGCAGGGGGTTAGACTAGATGACTCTCAGGGTCCCTTCCTCCTTTACGATTCTATGATTTATGAAATGGGATGATTTAGCCTTCATTCGTACAGCAAAAAGTCCCACAAAAGCCTACAGAAGGACAGGTAAATCTCGATCCTATTGCAGCCTTGTTCCAGCTAGAGATTGTACTAAGGCCAAACTATAATAATAATAATAATAATAATAATAATAATAATAATAATAATAATAATAATAATATATTATTATTTATACCCCGCCCATCTGGCTGGGTTTCCTCAGCCACTCTGGGGGGCTTCCAACAGAATATTCAAATACAATAGTCTATTAAACATTAAAAGCTTCCCTAAACAGGGCTGCCTTCAGATGTCTTCTAAAAGTCTGTTAGCCTATCCCCGTGCCTTTTGAGATGAGCAAGGTGGAAGTGTCTGGCTTGATATCGCTTGCTTCTGAAAAGATGCCACAATTGCTCTTGGCAGGATAAACCTCTTCCAGCCTGGCAATAGGTACAGGAGATTATTGGATTGTTGTCTCCTGAGACAGATGGATGCCAACTTACAGGATCAATTGGCTGTCAATTCCTGCCCACCAAACGACTGAATTGATCCTATCTTGCTGAAGACCAGTTGTGCCCAATGACTCCCAGTTGAAACCACTGTTCCCCTAGCCAATATACCGGCTGATTGAGGTCTGATCCACTTAACTACCAAGGCTTCTGTGCCTTCATCCTGATATGTCTGCACAACATTGGCTGTTTATTCATAGAATCATAGAGTCACAGAGTTGGAAGGGACACTGAGGATCATCTAGTCCAACCCCCTACGGTGTGGGATTCGAACCTGCAACCTTGGTGTTATTAGCCATATGGGGCTCGAACCTGCAACCTTGGTGTTATGGGCTGTTTATTGAGCATTCATTTGGATTTCATTGTGGGAACATTACATAATGTAGCTTAAAGCAAATGTTATCCCACACTTTCCGATGGATTTTCCTGTCACTTTCCTTACTGAAAATAAATTTTAAAAAATCAGAAATATCCGCTAAAGAAGAATTTGTAAGAAAGGTGGTGGATTAAGCAGACCTGTCAAAGTTAACAGCTAAAATAAGAGAACCCAATGATGACGGTTTTGTGGAATGGAAACCCTTTTCGGATTCTTTAAAGAAATACTATTATATGAATACTATTATAAGAATTGATAGGTTTGATCTTCTTGCTGTCCATGGGACTCTCAAGAGTCTCCTCCAGCACCATAATTCAAAAGCAACAATAAAGAAGGCTGATCGCCGAAGAATTGATGCTTTTGAATTATGGTGCTGGAGGAGACACTTGAGAGTCCCATGGACTGCAAGAAGATCAAACCTATCCATTCTTAAGGAAATCAGCCCGGAGTGCTCACTGGAAGAACAGATCCTGAAGCTGAGGCTCCAATACTTTGGCCACCTCATGAGAAGAGAAGACTTCCTGGAAAAGACCCTGATGTTGGGAAAGATGGAGGGCACAAGGAGAAGGGGACAGCAGAGGACGAGATGGTTGGACAGTGTTCTCGAAGCTGCCAACATTGAGTCTGACCAAACTGCGGGAGGCACTGGAAGACAGGAATGCCTGACGTGCTCTGGTTGGTCCATGGGGTCACGAAGAGTCAGACACGACTAAACGACTAAACAACAACAAATTATATGATGAATGCCCTCGAATACCATTGGAGGCGGGTCCGTCTTTGAATGCGGTAAAAGAAAAGGTAAAACACTACATAAAAAGTAAATGACCCCTGGCTGGTTAAGTCCAGTCAAAGGGGTTTGGAGTACTCATCCTGCTTTTCAGGCCGAGGGAGACGCCGTTTGCCCACAGACAGCTTTCCGGGTCATGTGGGCAGCATGACTAAACCGCTTCCGGCGCAATGGGACACCGTGACGGAAACCAGAGCACACGGAAATGCTACATAGGGATATATGAGCAGTGCTTCACCGATATAGCAGCATAAAACAATTTAAAATGAAGCAATAGAAAAGACAAGGTAGTAACGCGTTGTGAATGTAAAAAGCAGGACACCATGTATCCATCTGCGTTATCAAAACCATTCTTTAACCCTTCCCCAACGATAAAAACCCTGAGTGCAGATCCACCCTGGAAGAGCACGATAAGAGTTTTCTAAATAAATATCCAGTCGTCAAAGTGGACATACCGTATCTTTGCCATCGGACTACTGTGACATGAACGACGCTGCCTATATTGGGCTAGTCGGAGGCTGTTTTTTTGCTGTACCATTATACCCTGTGGGTGAGAAGTCTCTGCGCTAGCACCCTACGGCTATAAAATCAGAGTAGATGTTTCCTTCCATCGAGATCTGTAATAAGCGCGGTGTAACGAGACCCCCGTATGCAGAAGCGTCCCATTTACTCTGTAGAACTAGAAGGTGAATGCACACCTTTGGGTGATGAATGTTTGCATTCTTCTGCTGCAGTAATATACAGTACATGATTTTCTCCGCAGGGAAGCTGTCCAGATTTAGGCAGATAAGTGCCTTCTTTGTTTACCTCAGAGTGAATTGTGACGCTCGACTGAACTTGTGGTGTGTCTTGAATTTTTAGAGCAGCATTGACAACACATGAATATTTTCCAAGCTGAATGTCAGGATAAATCTTGCATTTCCCCCTTGTTACTGATTACAGGATTACATCTGTGCCGTTTTCTTTTCTTCCTTCCTTTCTTTTTAATCTAAAGACTTCGAGAGTGCCTTAATAATTCTACTGTACGTATCTTAACCAGTAGAACGGTAGTTCACATTATCTGGGCGGGGTCAAGCACTCACAGTTGTCTCAGGATGTTTCCCAGAGCAAATTGTTTGTTTTTGTTTGTTTGTTTGTTTGTTTGTTAAATTTGTATACAATCCTTCATCCATAGATCTCAGGGTGGTTCACAGCATAAAAATACAATATAAAAAACACACAAAATACAGAATAAAAATGATGCCAATCAGCCAAAGGCCTGGTTGAAGAGGAACATTTATGCCTTGCTCTCTGCTGTGGAGAGAGCATTCCACAAAAGGGGAGCCACCACCGAAAAGGCCCGCTCTTGTTTTGCCACCCTTTGGACCTCTCATGGAGGAGGTACATGAAGAAGGGCCTCAGATGATGTTCTCAGGGTCCGGGGCAGTTCATATGGAGAGAGGTGGTCCTTTGCGGTATTGCATGGAGATTTCATACACTGGTGGACATGCATCCTTAAGCCTTCAAATGACACCTAACTGCTTGGGTATTGTTTCCTAGAGAGGGGTATATGAGTTGTACTCAAGATGTACAAACTGTCGTTCACATTTGATGTGCACACGTTGTAAGTATGATGCAGGAAAACACATGAGGAATTATCTCTTCTTATACAGCTATTAAAGGGGCAGGAAAAGTCCTCCTTTGCATCTGGCCAACCCCACAGAGAAAGCCATCTCCTGCATTCTAACCAGCTTTGGCCACCTTCAACAGATGAAGAAGTTCCTGAAATAATAATAATAATAATAATAATAATAATAATAATAATAATTTATTATTTGTACCCCGCCCATCTGGCGGGGTCCCCCCAGCCACTCTGGGCGGCCTCCAACAGATATTAAAATACATTAATATCACAGGTTAAAAACTTCCCTAAACAGGGCTGCCTTGACGTATTTTCTGAATGTCAGATAGTTGTTTATCTCTTTGACCTCTACTGGGAGGGCGTTCCACAGGGCGGACGCCACTACCGAGAAGGCCCTCTGCCTGGTTCCCTGAATGGTGGGGGTGGAGACGCTCCTTCAGGTATACAGGACCGAGGCCGTTTAGGGCTTTAAAGGTCAGCACCAACACTTTGAATTGTGCTCGGAAACGTACTGGGAGCCAATGTAAGTAAGTAAGTAAGTAAGTAAGTAAGTAAGTAAGTAAGTAAGTAAATAAATAAATAAATAAATAAATGAGAGGGCCAGAGTGGCAGTCCGCCCACCCTCCCCTTACATCTTCCCATTATGTCCTCTTTCCCATACTTGTGTTGTAGGAGAAATTCTGCAATGGCATTCAACAAGCCCATCTGTCTTTTTCTTTTCTTAAAAAGGTAAAGGGACCCCTGACCATTAGGTCCAGTCGCAGACGACTCTGGGGTTGCGGCTCTCATCTCGCTTTATTGGCCGAGGGAGCCGGCGTACAGCTTCCGGGTCATGTGGCCAGCATGACTAAGCCGCTTCTGGTGAACCAGAGCAGCACACGGAAATGCCGTTTACCTTCCCGCTGGAGCGGTACCTATTTATCTACTTGCACTTTGACGTGCTTTCAAACTGCTAGGTTGGCAGGAGCAGGGACCGAGCAATGGGAGCTCACCCCGTCGTGGGGATTCGAACTGTCGACCTTCTGATCGGCAAGCGCTAGGCTCTGTGGTTTAACCCACAGCGCCACCCGCGCTTCTTATCATCTCTAAAACAAGGTTAGCAACTAAGATTCTTTCCTCCTACCCCCATATATAGCTTTTTAAAAATAAATAAATAAAATGATGGGAAGCTTAATTAATTCTTGTGGAGTTGCTTAGGCTCAGTGGATGGGAAGAATCATGTACGTGCTGGTAAATATGACCATTAAACATAATTCTTCGAAACTGCAGTGGTGCCGCAGCAATCTCTGATTTGTTGCAACCATTTCAGTTGATCATATTCGTGAAGAAACTCATTTTGTTTGCAACAGCGGTTCATTATGCGGCTCCTCTGCCTGATTACTTATGTTTCCCGTCCTTTCTGTCGCGTTATTTTTGAAAATACTCCCAGCTATAACACATCTGTAAAACTACAGGACAGGATGTAAGCATTATGGAGGAGATATGGAATATTGTCTATAGACATGGAATAATCCATCAGAGCCAAACTAGCGCCGTGTAACAGGATGGGCAATAAAACACAGCCGCTTTTGAGCTGAGCGAAACTTCGTGACGATGCCATTCATAGCAAGTGGGGTTGTGTGTATTGTATGTTACGTGTGGGTTTGATCCTGGTAAAAATCAGCGGGTTCTCTAAAAGCTGACAACTATTCCTTTTGTAGAAGGCCAAACCAGACAGGGCATTCATCCTGCAGCTTGACACTTCATAGCTGGTACCCCACTAAATACATGTGTTTTGTCCATGCACCCTTATTTACTCTGCACCCCTACTTCTGGTTTAGGAAGCAGTGTCTACGTGACAATAGTCACAATCCATCTCTATTATGCATTCATCCTGCTGTTTCATAGGAAATGATGTGTTTTGATGCATCCCCCCCCCCCACAAAAAAACCCCAGCTTCAAACAGAACAGGAACAACCTGGCTGTATTTTAAGCTGGCAGTGTGAACACAGAGTGAGAGTTGGGAGGAGCTGGGTTAAGACTGTTGAGGGAGGGGGCTTTAACCCAATCGCAATAGTCCTATAATGATCTCTGACAGGCTGATAAAGCAGCAAGGACTCTCTGTCAGTTTTATACAAGTTTATTTAAAAGTAAAACACATGCAGAGCATGGCATGCTCCCATTAATCTAGTTGCTCAGTCTGACTCATCATTCCTCTCCCAACAGGAAGAACGCCAAAATCCCGTCTTTCGTCTCCTTCCTTTCCTCTTGGAGCCTCTCTAATCTCCATGTTTTTGGACTGCAGGGCTGAGCTACCTCTTCCTCAGAAGATTCAGCCTCTGACACCGCCTTATCTGCTGGTTGCCTGGCAACACCTTGGCCAACATCCAACTCTTCCTCCCCTTGGGAACTAACCACTTCTTCCCTGGAAAGGATGGCCCCCGGGCCATTCTCTTTAAAATGAGACAGACAGCTCTCAGCTATAGGGCCAGCCTCTTCCTCACTCAGCTCAATTTCCGAGGCTGACTCTCTTGGTATGGGGGGGGGGGGACATTCCTGACAAGATGTTTTCAATCTTTTTGAGTCCACGTCTCCCTTGACCAACTACATTCTTCCTGCGGCACCCCTGTGGGGCTCAGGAGCCCAGTTATGTCACCCCTTGCCTGCAGAGCTGGCAGTCTCGCACCCTTTTTCAAACACCCTCCCTTGTGGAGTGTTCCCTCAACCTCCTCTCCCCTCCCCTCTCCTTGGGAGTCTTATGGCAGCCGCCCCAGGTCTCTGAGCTGCCCAACTCTTCCCCAAAGAGAGGAGCCTCTTCACACTGCCCCACAGGAGCCTGGGAAGCACCCCCTGGCCAGTCCCAGAGGCACCATTCACCTGGGGAGCTTGTAGCCAGGGCTGCTGCAACAAACAGCTGTGCAAGCCTTTGGGAGGCAGAGACGCAAGAGGGCATCAGAAGGAAGGAGGGAAGGAAAGAGGCACAGAGGCATTTGTTGCCCGTGGCACCCCAACCATCCTTCAAGGCACCCCAGGGTGCCACGGCACACTGCTTGGAAACCACTGCAATAGTCCCATTAACGCTGTGAGTCCTTTTGTCTTATGTTCTGCCTCCCTATATATGTAAATAGAACCATATCTCACAAGGACACCACCATCTCCTGTGACCTTCATTCCAAACCTGAGGTATGAAGCATCTCACTGCTTGGAGACTGGGGCACATGTGATAATGTGCATTTTGCATTTTTGACTGGTTAAGTCTTCTTGATGAGCTGGTGACAATGTGAACAGCGCCTTCCTGTTTGTAGAGTTATGCGTAAAAAATTGAAGCTCCAGCCTTATATCACTATGCAAATCCCTAATTAAAGCAAAATAATTAGTCCTCAACAAAGTAAAGAAAGTACAAAAAGTTAAGTCATTTTTTAAGCTTCCAAGAAAGCTATTGTTTAAGGGAGAAATTGCATTTAAGGCTTTTTAAAAAGAAAATTAAAGCACAATTTAAAACTACTAACAAAAGACTAATTTGACACAATACAACTCATAGGTTTCTGCAATGAATTACGGAATGACAAATGCCTTGAGTCCACTTTTTTATTCAACATTTACTTTTCGTAAAGCACGATAGGAGCATTATTACCAAAGCAAGAGTGACAAGCCAGTTAAATTAAACTTCTGCAACAAGGCAGGCCTTTAAATTTCCTCTCTATTTTATTTCCAGCTCATCTCCCTTCAATCAAATGCTGAGACACATTGTCGTTGGAGAAGTGATAAGAAACCATTTAGTTACCCTCTAATAAAAAAACGGAGTTTTGTTTTCATTTCTTTTCTTTATAGAGTTAGAGCCAAACTAGATGATATGTGGCACATATCACTGGAAGGCGACGCTGTGGTCATGTTTCATTTAAGAGCGGCAGAGGCAGTAGTTGCTGTGGAAAATTACTATAGCACAAGAACCTATCATTATTATTTATTTAATTTGTATACCACCCTATACCCAGGGGTCTAAAGGCGGTTCATAAAATAAAATCAAAATATAAAACCACAAAAGACGTAATAAAAATAAAAGCAACAACCCAATAGCCCCCCCCCACAATTTTTTAAAAGGGCCTAGGATCATAGCTGTCAACCCTCCCCTTTTTTTGCGGGAAACTCCCTTATTCCAATGCCGTTTCCCGCTGCTATTCCAGATTGCTGATATCCCTTAAATTTCCCGGATTTCAAAGGAAGCAGCTCCTCTCCCTCCCTGCCGACCAGGGAGGCTCCTCAGCTGCGTTGCTCGGCTGCCAATAAGGAGTCTGAGACCGACTGGGGGCGGAGCTTGCATGCCTTGTGCAGCCAGACCCTCACGCCCAACCAGACAGACAGCCTGCCTGCCGTCTATGCGCTCGCTCTTTCACTCACCCATTCGCGCGCAGCCTCTGGAGCGCAGGGTGGCGAAGCTACTTGGTGCCATTGCACCGCCCTTGCGGCATCCCTTATTTTCAAATCTGAAAGTTTGAAATAATCCCTTATTTTCAAATCCGAAAGTTGACAGCTGTGCCTAGGATGTCAATCGGATCAACCAAAGGCCTGGTTAAAAAGTAATGTTTTTGCCTGGCACCTAAAGGTGTATAATGAAGGCACCAGGCGAACTTCCCTGGGGAGAGCGTTCCACAGATGGGGGGCCACTGCAGAGAAGGCCCGTTCTCGTGTTGCCACCCTCCAGACCTCTCGAGGAGGAGGCGCACAAAGAAGGGCCTCAGGAGATGATCTCAGGGTCCAGGTAGGTTTATATGGAAAGAGGCGGTCCTTGAGGTATTGCGGTCCTGAGCCGAGTCCAGATATTACAGATATTACTCCCTTCAGCCCAAGCCAGCATGGCCAGTTGTCAGGAATGATGGGAACTGTAGTCCAATAACATCCCATGGTCTTCCTGTTATAGTGCTACACTTGGAAGTATGTTCCCTTGAAATGAATGGAACTGACTTCCAAGTAAGTAACATTCGGATCAGGGTGTAAAACCAAGAACTGTCCACGCTAATTAAATAAGCAGTAGCTGCGAGAGAAACAAAATTCATTTCTGGCTCATGAACCGTACCATTCCAAGTTGGCACTAAACAGCAAATCGCTGGAAACAGAAGTACATTCATGACATTCGATAGTAACTTGGCATATGTAAAACGACTGTCTCTAAAACATTCCCAGATGTCAGAATCCAGACATCTTTAGGGCATGCAAAGAATTTGTTTCAAGGAATGTATGTAAGCTAGCCCAAGACTAATGAGCCTTATGAAAGCTGTTGACCCACCACAAGCTAGATTGTCTCTATATTTAATAGATCTTCAGGGTTTCTTGTCCATGATGTGCCCATTTAGATACATTTGCCTCCTTTTAATAAAACAGGGGCTTCGTTTTCCAACCCATCAAATGTTGTGTTTTGCATCTGGTTTCGGGTTACAGTTTGGGAGTCCACTCATTCATGGTGGCTGCAGCAGAGGAAGAACAAACTATTTGATCTCTCATGACGACATCTTATTTTATACAACGAGGAGAAAACTATTAACAAGTGCCTACTGTGAAACAGCTTATGGGAAACTGTTTCAGTACACAACCCAGGCAAATAAAATATCTTAACCCTGATAGTTAGTGTTTGAACTTTTATAAGCAAAGCAAATAGAAAGAGAAAACACATAATAGCTTATAAAGCTGTAGAAACGTTTTAGCCTGTTTAATCCTTAAGCTTATTTGCCCACCGCACACTTAAACCTGCTTAATTTGGTACACACTTTAATTTTGATGTGTGCGTGTGTGTTTTTAAAAAACACCACCTGGGAGAAAGCTTTACGGCAGCAGCTCTCGAACACACATCCCACCCCACGAATGTCAGTTGAAAATTTCAGCTGCTTGAAAATTCTGGGGGTCTCAGTGGAGCCCTTAATAAACTTTTTGTTGTTGCCGTTCTACAAATCAAAGTACGAGCATAGCTTATATATGAATGACATTATTCTCTGCAACACAGGTATCATCATCAAAACCAACACTGTATTATGAAAATTGTGGTCCCCAGGCCAGGCCACTGAGAAGAACCCCTTTAAATGCTTTCTGGATGCCCCATGATCATATTATAAAGCAGTTGTGTTCTAGGTTATAAATCAAGAACGGCTGGGAGGCATTTCTTTTTGTTTTCCAATGTATTTCTTATCAATAAATATTTCAGTGTGGAGCGAGCAAATTTTTATTCTGAAAGTATGGCCCAGAGAAAAAAGTTTGAGAACATGTCCTAACAGAACATGCTTCCAGAAGGCATCTTAATATTGCAATTTTTTATTTTTATTTATTTTTAATAATTTTCTGCAGAAAGGACAAATAAGGATTAAATGATAAAATATAATACAGGTTGGCATTTTCATGTCGTTCTAAAATGACACAGGGCATACTTGTTAATTAAAATGTCTTTCACCTTGCTTTTTTCCGTCAAATGTAAGTAATACCCGGGCACACCATTTTCCGAAGCGTTGTTTCTTTTCCTGCTGTTGGTCGCTGGTTGCGCTGCTCCATCCTTTGCTATCACATTTTAATTCTCTCTCCCTCCCTCCCTCCAGGTCCTTAGTTATCTCTCCCGTGAATACCATTGGAGGTGTGACATATGAGCAGAGTTTCATCAATATAGCACATGGGTAGGCAAACTATGGCCCGGGGGCCGGATCTGGCCCAATTGCCTTCTAAATTCGGCCCACGGATGGTCCGGGGATCAGTTGTTTTTACATGAGTAGAATGTGTCCTTTTATTTAAAATGCATCTCTGGGTTATTTGTGGGGCATAGGAATTCATTATTTTTTTTCAAAATATAGTCCAGCCCCCCACAAGTTCTGAGGGACAGTGGGCAGGCCCCCCTTCTGAAAAAGATTGCTGACCCCTGATATAGCTATAGAAATTGGAGTTCCTGGAGATATACAGCACTCAAAATTGAAGAATGCAAGAACTCTGGCCAGGCAGTAGATCAGTTTTTGAATCTTCAAACAGTTTTAATATTATAGTATGGCAACAAATTGCAGTTGAAATAAATTTCTGTTCCAGGACAAGGCCCTGTTTTGCTAATTCGTCAGCTAATTCTTCATGGTCAATGCACACACAGAAGATATATTGGTACACTTTGACCATGAAGAATTAGCTGGCGAAGAATTAGCAAAACAGGGCCTTGCCCTGGAACAGAAATTTATTTCAACTGGAATTCATTGCAATACCATAATATTAAAACTGTTTGAAGATTCAAAAACTGATCTACTGCCTGGCCAGAGTTCTTGCATCCTTCAATTTTGACCCCTGATATAGCAGCACAAAACGATTATAAATCCTATATTATAATCTTCAAGTGTCCCTGCGTCCACCTGCAATTTTCTGTGTGTCACGGAAGTGAGGTACTGCGCATGACACATGCGGAAGCAGGGATTGGAGCAGGCGGAGAGGGGGGCGTGGTTACGCTGCTTGCTTGCTTGCTGCTGCTCCTCCCGCTGCTCACAGAGACTTCCAGCGGCCGGGCGGGAGAGGAGAAAGAGAGAGCCAAGGGGGAAGTGTCCCGCCGTCCCCACTGAGAGAGGCGCACGGGCCCGCTCTGCTCTGGCTGCTGGAGCTCGGCGGCGGCGGCAGCAGCAGCAGAAACGGCGACGCCGGCCGAGGGAGCGTCGGCTCCTTAGGCTGCCCGTCCCTGCTGCTTTAGCAGCAGGGACAGGCAGCTCCAGGAGCCGGCTCTCCCTCGCCGGGAGCTGCAGCGCCGAGCGGGATGCATCCCGCCTGGTGCTGCTGCTCCCGCGGTCACTGAGCGACAGCACGGACAGGCAGCACATATTTTCTAGCGCCCGTAATTTTACGGGCTTAATATACTAGTTAAGTTATAAAAAGACAAGGTAATAACGCATTATGAATGTAAAAAGCAGGGCGTCATGTGCCCACCTACATTATCAAAACCCTTCCTTAACGTTAAATGGCATGATTGTAAATCCGCACCTGTTGGCCCATCCTGGTCTGGATTAGCACTCAGCTCCCAGTGTCAGTGTTTACCATTCTAGAGGCGGCTGTAACGCCTCACCCTTTGATGTAAGGTACCCAGCCTAAGGCACTGAGAGAACCAGGGGCCTTGCCAGCACTCCCCCCCCCAAAACCAACACAGCCATCCCCTCCAGTACGATTCCAGATGTCAGACACTAAAGGCCTTTGCCACATGTGAGGAATTTCCTCAGAGGACAGTCTGCTCTTTCATCCTCGTGAGGCTCGCTTGCACTGCCAAGAAAACATGCATTCCCCACGCCACACACAGGCTCGTTTTACAAGATGCTGGCACACCTAAACCCAGTTCATATTTTCTCCTCCTGGAGTGGCGAAGCAAATTGCAAGTTGGAATAACCATAGCCATTTCTTTTTTCTTTTTTTTTAAAAATAAACTTTATTCAGATTTCTTAAAAACTTACAACAGAGATGTAATAAACAAACACAAAACAAATACAAAGATAACCAACCACCAAATAATCTAAGAAATATAATACATTCCCATCAAACAAATTAAAATACCGTTTCCCCCCTTTTAATACGTAGTCATAAAGTAAGCCATGGCAGGGTTTTTTACCTTTGTGAGAAGTAAGACGTACCCCAAAAGTAAGCCATGGTGCCGCCATTGTTCCCGTCGCCTCCTCAGCCCGTCCTGCATGCGCAGGGAGCCAGCGAACCAGTGAGAGGCACGGGGGGGAAACGCACCTCTTGCGGAGTTCTGCCCCGCCTGCTCAGCGCGCAGGGGGAGGCTGTACCGTACCATACTGACGTAATAAAAATAAGACATCCCCCCGAAAATAAGCCACCCTGTGTTTTTTTGAGGGAAAAAAATTATAAGACGGTGTCTTAAAAAGGGGGGAAGACGGTAAATAATATAACCTAAATACTAATAACACACAACAACAAAAAACACATACACATCCCCCCCAAAAAAGCACAAAACATCCATCTCAAAAATTTAAAGTTTTAAAAAGACTTCCTAAAGTTCTACCTCGCGTTCCTTACTGTAAACTTCTATCTATGCTATTTTTAATATACAAATAATGCTGAAATACATTTGTCTAATTGTATCCGTAATTATCTGTATTGATATTACCCCTGTAAGTGAATCAATCCAAGCAGATCACCAGTTCTGTTTTCATCCCTTCTTTCCTTAAGTATTCTTCTACATAGTTCCATTCTCCTTTCATTTTTTGTTTTGATACATTTCTAATTGCTGCCATCATTTTCGCCAAATTCATAAATTCTACCAATTTTAGATGCCACTCCTGTATCTTTGGAATTTCTTCTCCTTTCCAATATTGCCCTATTAGTAATCTAGTGGCTGCACATGAGTAAAGGAAAACATGTTTCCTATCTTCCGGTATATTTTCTGGCATTAAGCTCAATAAGAATGCTTCGGGCGTTTTTCTAAACGTTATTTTTAGCATCTTTTTCATTTTTTCATAAATTACGTTCCAAAATTCCTTAATTTTAATGCAGGTCCACCAGCAATGGAAATAATTGACAGTTTTTTCGTGGCATTTCCAACATGTATCCGATTTTAATTTGTATATTTTAGCCAATTTCTCAGGTGTCAGGTGCCACCTGTATACTAATTTTAACATGTTTTCCTTTATTCGTGTACAAGCCGTGAATTTCATACTAATGTTCCACAAGCTGTCCCATTGAGTTCGATAAATTGTTCTACCGATATCTAACCGTAGCCATTTCTACAGTCCATTCGCTCCGGCCCTATTCTCGCTGTGCAATGTTATTTATCACACCCTTTCCCCATGGGAGCTTGCATGAAGTTATCCCTTCTGATGCTCACAGCATTCCTCTGAAGCAGTTCTGCCTGAGGGAGAGTTACTTGCCCAATGGCCACCCAGCGAGAGCTTTATGGGTGAGCGAGGATTTGAAGAGAAGCCTCCCCAGTTTGGGCTGGTCCAAGACAGGAGTATAAAACAAGAGTGTGCCATTTTTATCGAGTGACCACTTCAGCCGTACCATCTCCGCACCGTTTCCCTTCAAAACAAGGCTGGCCTCCAAATGGTGTTTTTAAAACCCTGGGCAGGATGTGTTTGCTTTTGCTAAACACACACAGCGCCAAGCTGTAAAAGCCACGCTTCACAGCAGGCCTCGCCAGCTGTGCTCTTCCTTGTCGAGAAACAGCTAAGTTAATGTTTCTCATCCCTCTCCCACGGCAACTATTTCACTGTGGAGGTTTCCTCGCTAAATGCGATGAGGGATATGCCTAGGTAGACGACGTTGTTTATAAAAGTCCAGGATATTATTCCAGGTGGACTTGCAATGCTACTCTTAACGAAGCTACTCATTCCGTTTCACTTGTTATAAGTATTCTAAGGTCCAAAATAAAAAATAAACGTTCATAAATGTGCAAGGCAAACACATTCATAAGTATATAAACCACGTGTCTGAAATAGTACAGGAGAGCAATCCTGAAGCCATTTTGTCTCTCCCACAAACCATTTTGGCTCTCCCAAATTGACCTCAAATATTTCTCTGCGAGGAGGAAGAAAATGGGAAAGACTCTCCCCTGTCTTTTGCTTACCTGTCTTAAGGACATATTTGCATCTGAATAGGGTGAGCCTATGACCTGGATTCAGGAATAGGGTTGCCAGGTCTGCTTCCAAAAAATAGCGGACAAGCGGGGAGTGGGGAGGTTAAATTAAATTAAATTAAATTATATATTTTCTTACAAACATTTTAACACGTATTAAAATAATCACTTCAAAACTTTACTTAAAATTCAAAACATCAAATATATTATAATAATATGTAAAATATTAAATTACATTTTACTTTACTACCCAAGTTTCTGAAGGCCTGGGCCACTCCCACTCCCAACGTGATTGGCTTTCTAAACTTCCAAGCTGCGAATCATGACTAAGAGTTTAATGACCAATGGCAGAGGCCCAAATCCTGAAATGTTCTGTGATTGGATATCATGTATTGAATCAGAACATAGGAGCTCAGATTCCTTAGTCCAGACCAAGCTCAGGCAAACACAGACCACTGGATACATAACAGAGGGTAACTATGTCCCTATAGTAGCTTTGAATTTTATGACGTTTAGTTCCCCTCACAGCTTTGTTTCAGGAAAAAGAAAGCACTATTGTATCTTAAAGTATTTCCATTCAGGCAGATGGCTCTTTGCTGCATGCACAGGCTAAAGGATTAATTTGAGGTTCTACTCTCGAAGCAAGTCTATTGACAGCACTTTCAGCGAAAATAGAAACCGTCTACGCCACGAGCTTTCCCCCTACTGAGGCATAACACAGTTATAAAAATAGCACTGAAACAAAAGTGATATTATTATAGGCTTTTCTCCATCTCGAAAATTCTGTTGTAGAAGCACACATTTCAGCAGCGGTGTAGCAGGGAAGACAGTGGCTTGCTTCCATTGGTAGATATTTTCCATCTCCCTTGCAAAAAAGGAAATTGCACACAGCCCTGTAATTTTGCAATGCACCTTGTTCAGTAATCCTCACATTTATTGCACTAGAATCGTTACACATGACTACTAAGGAGAGTGCCTTCAGAATCACTCCTTTTATACTCTGCTCACTTCCGAAGTACCGGTAGCTCAGAATGTCTTTCATTGACATATAGTCTTCCATCCACGTAGGTATTTAGTTTCTGCAGTACAACTGCATTATGAACCTTTGGAGCATTCTCTGACAGGCAAACTAGACGTGACATTAAAAGGGTGGTTGCATTTCACACATCTGGCTCTTTTCTTCCAAATATCTTCTGTGGCACAATCCAATAACCATCAGGACCACAGTCCACAGGAACGCGGATTATTGTTGTGGTTCAGTCGTTCAGTCGTGTCCGACTCTTCGTGACCCCATGGACCAGAGCACGCCAGGCACGCCTATCCTTCACTGCCTCTCGCAGTTTGGCCAAACTCATGTTAGTAGCTTCGAGAACACTGTCCAACCATCTCAACCTCTGCCGTCCCCTTCTCCTTGTGCCCTCAATCTTTCCCAACATCAGGGTCTTTTCTAGGGAGTCTTCTCTTCTCATGAGGTGGCCAAAGTACTGCAGCCTTAACCTCAGGATCTGTCCTTCTAGTGAGCACTCAGGGCTGATTTCTTTAAGAATGGATAGGTTTGATCTTCTTGCAGTCCATGGGACTCTCAAGAGTCTCCTCCGCGGATTATAATTCTCCCTAAAATTTGCGTCTCCTGCAAACCAACTACCAGCCCAGGGAGGAAGCTTCCGTTGGTAGCAGTGGAAGTTTCTCTTGCAGGGATAACAAGGACTTTTATCGGGGAGATGTAGTTTTTTGCAAGAACCATGGAGGAAGGGTAACACAAACACACACACACCACATGCCTAGTCAGGATCAGTTTGGCTATATTTTGAAGAAATAAGGAGACATGTTAAATGCAAACATGTATTCATCATCTTGTCTTGCTTGACCCTAAGCTAATCATAGCCTATGTTGTCCCCAGATGAGCAGGATATTATTATTAACAGCAACAACATTACTTTCTTCTTCTTCTTCTTCTTCTTCTTCTTCTTCTTCTTCTTCTTCTTCTTCCTGTGCAATTTGCAGCTTACAAGTGATGGATCCCAACAGAAGGTAAAAATGTAATTATTCATGGAACATAAATGAGTTTCTTAAGACTAACCCTTGTTTGCCTATGTCTTAACAGAGGGCCCTCTCGGTAGTAGCACCCAGCCTGTGGAACGCCCTCCCATCAGATGTCATGGAAATAAACACCTATCTGACTTTTAGAAGACATCTGAAGGCAGCCCTGTTTAGGGACGTTTTTAATGTCTGATGTTTTATTGTGCTTTTAATTCTGTTGGGAGCCACCCAGAGTGGCTGGGGAAATCCAGCCAGATAGGCGGGGTATAAATACATTATTATTATTATTATTATTATTATTATTATTATTATTATATTATTATTATTATTATTATTATTATTATTACTTCTCGCCATTCTGTAATTTTACACTAACATTCATAAGTTACTCTTCTGTTTTCACAATTGCCACATCTGTAACCACATAATCCTTAGGCTTACCTGTGCATGGAGTTTGCAACATCCTCAGTTTTCTTTCCCCCCCCAAAAAATTTTTTATTACCTTTTAACAAATAAAAACAAACATCAACATACATCATCAACAAAAGAAAACAACAGTAATAAACATAAAAACAAACATGCATCCTTTTAACCTAATCCTCCTTCCTTTTCATTGTAGGTTGACTTCCTCCTGTCCTCCCATCCTGCGTTCCATGTATATCATCTTTAGTAATTTCTTGACATCATTTAAAAAACATTTTTAATTAATTACCCTTAATATCTCTTCTTATCTAAAATCCTTATCATTAATTTCAACTATCATAAACCTTATATCTAACTTCTACTTCTACAGCCTCTATCTTCCAGCCTACTTCTACTCTTTAATCTTACAATACTTTTTAAAATATAATTTAAATTTCTTCCAATCTTCTTCCACCGCTTCCTCCCTCTGGTCACGAATTTTCCCAGTCAGCTCAGCAAGTTCCATATAGTCCATCATTTTCATCTGCCATTCTTCTATCGTTGGTAGTTCCTCTGACTTCCTATCCTCAGTTTTCCTTGAGTTTGACCTACTGCACAAGCTCTTTCCTGCATCCTAAAAACAACACTTTCAGTCGTATTTTGCTTCAGCCTGCTAAGATTTATCGCAGCAGAAATCATGCTGACAAGCTATGGGCGGATCTATCGTTTGATTAAGTGATTAATTCCAGAATTGATGTCTTGGCCAATATCTCCTGTGAAGAATCCTTGGAATGCTACACCTGCAGGCACAAGAAAGTAGAAAGTTTAAATTTAGCGAGACTGTTCACAGAAGCAATGGCTCCATGCTAAAAAGTTTAAATTGTGATTGGGAAACAGAGGAGCAGATTTTCACAATTCTGGTCATTTAGCTTCACTCCTCCCTCCTGCTGCCAATAATTTTAAGAACAGAAGAAGATAGTAGGATTCCTGCTGGATTAGACCCTTGTTTTCCCAACCAGATGCCAATGGGAAGTCAACAAACAGGACATGGGCACAACATTCTCCCACTCATATTCTCCAGCAGCTAGTAACCGAAGGCAAGGTGCCTTCTGCAATAATAATAATAATAATAATAATAATAATAATAATAATAATAATTTATTATTTGTACCCCGCCCATCTGGCCGGGTCTCCCCAGCCATTCTGGGCAGCTTCCAACAAATATCAAAATACATTAAAATATCACAGATTAAAAACTTCCCTAAACAGGGCTGTCTTCAGGTATTTTCTGAATGTCAGATAGTTGTTTATCTCTTTGACCTCTGCTGGGAGGGCGTTCCACAGGGCGGGCGCCACTACCGAGAAGGCCCTCTGCCTGGTTCCCTGTAGCTTTGCTTCTCGCAGTGAGGGAACCGCCAGAAGGCCCTCGGCGCTGGATCTCAGTGCCTGGGCTGAACGGTGGGGGCAGTAGACAGGATTGAATTTGAATCCACCTCTGATATTGGCTTGGATCCCAATCTAAGTTAATTTAGGGAAGTTCATGGAAACAATTCTCAGCCCCTCCTTTCTCAGAACATTGTTCAGAAGAGTTCCCTGTTCTCTGGAGAGATTTCTAGGGGTGCTGGTGGCTGCAAGGCTGCAAGAGGAGGAGGGAACAGAAAACGTATCTTCCATGAACTTCCTTAAGTTAACTTATCTTGGGATCTTAGGCTGCAGTCAGGGCCGGCGCGTCCATTTAGGCGAACTAGGCAGTTGCCTAGAGTGCCAAAATGGAGGGGGCGCTGGTCAGCCTGCCCCCCGCCGCCCGCTGCCGCTCCAACCAGCGGCGGAGCAAGCAGCTTGGGGCGAAAACCTTGGCGGCGCCAAAATGGAGGGGGCGCTGGCCAGCCTGCCCCTTGCCCCCCGCCCGGTGCCGCCCCAACCAACGGCAAAAATCACGGCGGTGCGGGGCGCCGGCAGGGCAGGGGGCGGGGCACCGTATGTCATGCACAATGACGTCACGTGGCCCGCCCCCTTGCATGGGGCGCCAAAGTCCCTAGCACCGGTCCTGGCTGCAGTCCTACCCTTGCTTACCTGGCCTCAATGAATTAAACAGGACGTACTTCTGAGTAGATGTGCTTAGGGTTGCAGTCTAAGCCATTTCCTTCCTTTTGTCTTTTGCACTCCTGTCTTCCACTGCCTCCCGCAGTTTGGTCAGACTCATGTTGGTGGCCAAAGTATTGGAGCCTCAGCTTCAGGATCTGTCCTTCCAGTGAGCACTCCGGGCTGATTTCCTTAAGAATTGATAGGTTTGATCTTCTTGCAGTCCATGGGACTCTCAAGAGTCTCCTCCAGCACCATAATTCAAAAGCATCAATTCTCCGGCGATCAGCCTTCTTTATGGTCCAGCTCTCACTTTCGTACATTATTACTGGGAAAACCATAGCTTTAACTATACAGACCTTTGTCGGCAAGGTGATGTCTTTGCTTTTTAAGATGCTGTCTAGGTTTTCCTTCCTACTTACCCATTTATCTATCTCCCCGCATCCCCTGTAAATCCTGCCAGTGAGCTGAGACACTCTTTAAGCATTGTTGACCAAATGTATGTTTCTTTTCATATGCCAAATGAATGTTCCATGCTGGCTTCAGTACTTGGCTTTAGTAAGATACAATCTTAATCTAATGAAGAGCTGACATGGAAGCCGCAGCTGAAGATCTTCCTTTTAATCAGGCCTGTAATTTTATACTAGTTTATGCACCCAGTACCTTTTCTTCCCAGAATACCAGAGACATGCTATTGCTGGTTGTTTTTTTCCAAAATAATGTAATCATGTCTACAGCCCTGTAGCATAATGAGAAGCAAATGTTCTGGGGTCTCCAAACTAGGATCCAAATATAATTCATTTACTTCATCCAGGAGAAGAAAGCCTGCTCCCCCTTCATTTGTGTATTGCTTGTTGCAGAACCTACTCCAAGAAGCCATGGATGGGGGAGAGGAGGAAGCATACAGAGCTTACATTGTGGATGGGTTGATGGTGATGGTGATAATGATAATTTGTATACCACTCTATGTCCGTAAGGGACCCAGGTGGCGCTGTGGGTTAAACCACAGAGCCTAGGGCTTGCTGATCAGAAGGTCGGCGGTTCGAATCCCTGCGACGGAGTGAGCTCCCGTTGCTCGGTCCCAGCTCCTGCCCACCTAGCAGTTCGAAAGCACGTCAAAGTGCAAGTAGATAAATAGGAACCGCTCTGGCGGGAAGGTAAACGGTGTTTCCGTGTGCTGCTCTGGTTCGCCAGAAGCGGCTTAGTCATGCTGGCCACATGACCCGGAAGCTGTACGCCGGCTCTTGGCCAATAAAGCGAGATGAGCGCCGCAACCCCAGAGTCGGACACGACTGGACCTAATGGTCAGGGGTCCCTTTACCTTTACCTATGTCCGCAGGTCTCCAAAGTGGCCTCGATCTGCTATCAGAAAATATTCTTTCTGAATCCAAGTACAGATATTCTCATGATTCTCCCTGATTGAAGGCCACAAACCACTGGAGATTTGCAGACCAGTTTGAGAACCTCTGGTCTAGCTTCTAGCCCACCACTAAGGAACCTTTGTGCATTTCACCAAGGTCATTTTGCAAAATACACACTATCAGCGTTTATATTTCACAAGGAACCTTCCAAACTTACCAGTAGCATTGGAAACAAGAGCTACTGAGAAACCATAAGACTTGAGAAACCCTCAAACATTTTCAATGCACTTCTTTTTTCTTTTTTTTAAAGATATTTATTGGGGTTTTTTAACAAACTCAATTAAACAACATTCACTACATACAAAAACATAACACAAAAC